>CM066031.1:53251837-53362569 GCA_033557465.1 Ichthyophis bannanicus
AGTCACAGATCCTAGCGTCTCCAGCCGCAACAATAACATGATCTTTCATATATTTACCTGAATAATCATAGCCATACCATGTGAAGCATGACCTCTATAGTGGAACTGAATGTCACAACTGCCAATGGCCAGAACCAAGATCCACAGCTCCCGGCTCTCTGACCCGCTCATGTCATCCAGAACAGGAGACAAACGCGGCTTCCTTCACCGAGTCCTCCAGAAATTAGGGGCAACAGGTTACCACCATGATATCCCTGCAGAGAGAATTTCATGCACAAGAACAGGACCCCCCCCCCTTGAGTGAGAATCCGTTGTGACACTTTCTCTAAAACCTAAGAGACCACTTGTGTCCTGGCCAATGAACTGCAAACCATAGAGGTATTTACTATGGACTCATGAAGTGCAAAGGCCGAGCAGATTCAAGGCCATTTCTAACGTCATATGGGATCAACACACAAGGCCAGGTGCGTTACATAGGATCATGGATCACAGATTCAATACCTGCCTTAGGTCCAGCCCCGGCAGTTTGGGAATTGACGAACTCCGACCATGGCGTGCCACAACGGCTCTTGACACATACTAGAGCCTGCCCCTCAGGATAAGTCAACAAGCTGACCATAGTCTCATGCCCTGCAACACAGGAGAACAGGTTACCCAACCCCTCCCTAGGTCACAACGCAAGAGGACTCAAAACCTTGGACTTACCACTTTGAGCCCCCCACATGGGTTGAGACTAACCTCTGTCAAGCCAGTACCCACCCATCACAGGGCAAAGCTCACTGCCCACAAGAGGTAGCCCTCCACCATCAAGGCAGGCCCACTGCAAGTTAGCCCTCTACAAAGGCAGGCCCACTGCAAGATGCCCTCCACAAAACCTGCAGGTACGAACTCTTAACCCTCCTTCCCCCATTGTTGGGGCTGACCACAAATCGACCTGCCCACCACGTGTGAGCATGAAGAACAACTGTTTAAAATGGACAGAGCCCAGGCCATCTTCATCATGCCTGACCAATAGCAGTGTGATTTCCCTAAACATATGGGCTATAGGGCTCCTGGATTCCCTTCCCCCCATCAAGTGTGGGTGGACAATGAGTAACTCGAGAGCCTGACCCGGTTGACAGGTGGCGATTCAGACCTGACCTTGTCATCTCTTTTCTTACCAATGTGGTACGAATGAAACTCCATCATGCAAGTCCTACAATTCAGACCTGCCTTGTCGTCTCTTTTCTTACCAATGCGGTACGAATGAAACTCCATCATGAAAGTCCTACAACGCCTAGCAGCTACCAGCAAGGCGATCGCAACCTCCAATGAAAGCAAAGAGATCGCAGCCTCCGATGACCGCACTCAGCAAACTCGCTACCACCCTACTCAGCCTGCTAAGCTGGTGAACCACCTCGAGGACTACCCTTATGACAGACCCACAGCTGAACCACTGCAGACAGAACTGGGGTAGATCAACAGTAAGATTATGCAGATAGCGGTCCATACTGCTAGTCCTATGGCATCCTGGATAGTGCTCCCAAACTGCTAGTTCTGATGACACACCTGCACACACCCACTACGCTGCCACGACCTTCTAGAGTGGTTCCCAGATGTGCAGTGCTTGCCCCATTACAGGCATTGTGGTTCCTGTGTGATGTTTTGGGGTACCTGCTGGGTACATGTCCCTGGATGGGACACTGTGGAACACAGAGTGCTGGGCATGTTTGACCTGGCTCAGACCACTGTTATGCTGATTTCCAGTTTCTGTGTTTCTATGTGCCACCTAGGTGAATGCCTAGTTGTACCCACTGAAGGTCATAGCCTGCAGCCCCCTTTGCCCCCATCACCCATAGTGCCCTGTCATACTTGGGCACTATGCTGTTGCTGCAAATGGGCACTACTATCACTGTTTTTGGGCTCCCTGTCTGTGCTCTACATTGCTGACATTGAAATGGTCTCTCTCTCCTGCAAATGTGCGTTCACAGACAGGTTTTCACTCTCGGTAATGTTCGGGTCTTCATGTCCCCATGTTACTGTAGCAGGAGCCTCTCCCTGCTCACTCCCCACCCATTGACCCTTTCTCTCCACCCTCTGAGACAGTTACTGCTGCCGGTAACGTTACCAGTGCTATGTTACCGCGCCTTAGTAAACATACCCCAAAATGATCAGTTGGGACAATTATCAAAACACAGCCTTCTATTTCTTGCATTTTTTAAAAGAGCCCCTTTATAGCCAAGATTCCCCTGTCAACTACTTCCCTCTCCCCACTTCCCTTCCACCCGCCTCCCTCCTCCCCCTCCCCCTTCCTCTCTCCCTCCCCCTAGTCCTCCCCTTCCCCTCTCCCCCTCCCCCTAGCCCTCCCCTTCCCCTCTCCCCTCTCCCATCCCCTTCCCTTTTCCCCTCCCCCCCACATATTCCCTTCCCCCTGCTACAAATTCAGTAAGATAAGGGGCATCCCTCCATCATGATGGTATTAGGAAGGAGGGAGTGTAAGCTTTAAGCCAAGGAGTGGTCCTCATTATGTACCTCCAGTTAAATTAGATATGGTGCAGGTGGTAAGCCATATTTTAGCACAAAAGACTCCAAGACCTGTTCAAACTGGGGCAGGTGCATTCCTCCCAATCGCTACCCCCCCCATTCCATTCTGTATAGGTCCCACATCTGTTCCAGCCAGCGTGATAGTGTCAGAGGCGATACCTATTTCCAGGCAAGTGTCAGCCTAGCTGTGTTCAGACTATGACAAATTAGCGCTAACTGGGGGAGTCATCCTTGAGGGACCCTCCTCCCACAAAGAAAAATACCTGGATCCCAGGGGATGTTTAAACCAATCATTTGTTTCAGGCGATATGGTATTCCCCTCCAAAAGCCCTGAATTTGGGGGCAGAATCACCACACATGCGCCAAGGTGCCTCTCCCACCACAGTTCTGCCAGCATAAGTCTGATGGCCCTGGGAAAGCCTGGGCCACTCGTACTGGCATCATGTACCACCCATAAGCTAGTTTATAATTAGTTTCCCGGGCATTGATAGCCACTGAGCTTCTCCAGAGCCTGCTCTCAGTCTGCTCCCATTGCTGTTCGGTATATGAGAGATACAATTCTTCCATCCAACTGAGCTCTATGCCTGCCCTCCCCAAAGTGCTGTCTCTGTAATTCTGCATGCAAGGCCACAATAAGACCTTTAATGCTAGTGTGTTCCTGACATAGGTGTTCAACATCAGTCAAATCTCAGGTGGAGGAGTAGCCTAGTGGTTGGGTCAAGGTACTTCAGGCCGGAAGGTCGGGGGTTCAAATCCCACTAGAGGACAGCAACCTTGGGCCGGAAGGACTGGGGTTTCTAGTCCCACAGGTGCTCCTTGTGGTCTTGGGCAAGCCACTTAACCTTCCATAGCCCATGTTCCCTGTAAAATAGTTCTCTGTGTGCTGTGCTTTCCTGTCTAATCAATGTGTTTATACCTCAAAAATTTCCTGTCATGATTTGACAATTTCCAATCTGTAATCAAAAACTGCTGCTGATCGCTGGAAGTAGCAGTATACTAAATAAATAAACTTGCTGCTGGATATCCACCTCCACACCCAGTGCACCACCTACACGTAGTGATAAACAAGGTGTTCTGGTACATCAAATTCCTCCTGCAACTCACAAAAAGAGCTAAGAACACCATCCTCAAATAACTGGCCCACATGCATGAGTCCCTTATGCCTCCACTGTCGAAAAGCCAGAACACTCACACCTGGAGGGAAGGCATTACTATGAACTATGGGCACTAATGGGGACAATATCACACCCTGTGGCCAAAAATAGTGATCCCAGCAGTGGAGGATATGGGTTATATATGGATTATCAGTACGCATATCCCCCTCCCCCCACAAGTTAGTGCTAAGCCACAATCGGTCACTCAACCCAGGCCCTCCTGCCAGGTCCATCTCCATTTTCACCCAGTACTTGGAGCTAGCAGGATTCATCCACTCCACCCCTGAACAACATTGCACCGCCACATAGTACCATTGAAGATAAGGGACCCCCATGCCCCCCCTCCCCAGATGAGGATATAGTATCCAGTGAGCAATTTGAGGGTGTTTAAATTTCCATATGAATTTTATTATCAATGTTTGCCAGGACTCCAAGACCCCCTCTAGGTAGGGGTATGGGGAGTAACTGAAAAAAATATAGGAATCAGGGAACTACCACCATTTTTATTACAGCAATGCAATCAAACCATGACAGCATCAAGCCCATCCAGGTCTCCAAATCTCTTTTAACCTGCTGAAGCAAGGGTCCAAAGTTCACCCGATACAGTGCAGCCCTAACTACTGTGAGATATACATCCAGGTAGCGAAGGGCTTTATCCACCCATCGAAAAGGAAGGAGTGCTGTCAGTTGTGTGCACACCGCATCCTTGATACCCACATTTGAGATTTCCAATTTAGCATAATTAATCTTAAACCCTGAAACCTGTGAAAAAGCCACAAAGATTTTGCATTGCACAGGGAAGGGAGGTTCCAGGATTAGTTAGAGACAGTATAATATTGTCCGCAAAAAGTGCTATCTTGTACTCACGAGAGCCCACCCTTACTCCAGCTATGTCAAGGTGCCCGCAAAATCACTGCGCCAATGGTTCCATTACTAACACTAACAAGAGTGGGGATAACGGGCACCCCTGTCGAGTACCCCTTTCCAATTCAAACTCTTCAATTGACCCCCTTTGACTTGGAGGCTGGCTCGGGGCGCCTGGTAAAGACTATGCATGCACCCACCTCAAAAAATGGGGTCCAAACCTCATTTTATCCAAAACACACCACAGGAAGCCCCAGCTGACCCTATCAAACTCCTTCTCGGTGTCAACACCCACCAAAAGGGCTTGCTGGCAATCATGTCGCACAGCATGTATCACTTGCAGAATCCGTTGAATATTGTCATCTGCCTGACGGCCGGGCACAAAACCAATCTGTTCAGGATGCACCAGGCTTGAAAGAGCCTAATTTAGCTGAGCAGCCAGCACAGAGGCCAATATTGTAACGTCCGTATTTAACAAGGAAATGGGGCGGTAGGAAGCTGCCTCTTGGGTTGACTTACTAGGCTTAGGTATTACCGCAATGACAGCTTCTAGTTGTGTGGAGGGCAGCGATAATCCTCACAACACCTCGTTAAAGAGCACTGCCAAAGTGGGTGCCAACTGAGCACTATATTTTTTATAATACTCCAAGGGGAGCCTATCATCACCAGGAGCCCTCCCAGCAGTCAAACTGTCCCCCTCCTGCAATGTAATTTCTGCCTATAGCTATTCCCTATCCAGGTCTGTCAGATGTAGCAAAGAGATGTTGCGAAGATAGCCATCCATTTGGGCAGGGTTGAAGGGGTCCACTTTATATAGGTGCACCAAATATTCTGTGAACACTGTGTGTATCTCCTAGGACTCTACCCATAATACCCTCAATGAGTCCCAAATCGCACACACCACTTGTGAGGTTTGTTGCTTCCAAAGCCTAAAGGCAAGGTAACGCCCAGCCTTGTTTCACTGCTTGTAAAATGTTTGACCCAATCTACGTTGCATGTCATCTAAATCTTTTTGCGCGTAGGCATCTAATTGAGCTTGTGTCTCCCGCCACTGGCGCCAAACATGCTTAGAGCCAGTCCGTGCATGTTCTAACTGGAGGCGCCTGGCTTTCCCTTCCAACCGTTGGGATTCCTTTGTCCAAGCTTTCCTAGCTCAAGCTGCCTCAGTTATGAGGCGTCCTCGGGCTGTGGCCTTAAAGGCATCCCAAATCACCGGCAATGCAACTTCTTTTGCATTCAGCTCAAAGAACTCTTGTATAAACTGTCCATGGTCCCGCACAGCAGGGACCCAACGGAAAAAACTCCCATCCAACCACCACATCCACCTCCTATCCCCACCAAGGTCACAAGGAAGGGCAAACCTGCATGGAGCATAGTCCAACCATGTTAAAACGCCATGTCCTGCCTCCACCCCCCAATCCATTAGGCACTTATCCAGCAAAAAATAGTCGATACACATATGAACCTTGAAAGTGTACTCTGCACCCCCCTCACCGGTAACTCACCAGGGCTCTTGGGTAACGGACGTCCACACACAAAGCAATGAGAAGGAGAATCGGTAAATCAGTAAATAATACACAACACACTTGTATTATTAAAAATAAACAACCAAAGCTTTGGGAGAGCAAACCAAGTTAGCACCTTGTTTACGCTGCCATCTTAGCTTTCAGCCATTTTATTTATAGGTAAATATTCCATTACACAGCATGATTTCCACCTTATTGTTCTACGTCAAGCATCACGTATATTCATAACATCATAGTTCAGTTCTCATTAGCATAGGTCATCATGAGGAGACATACATGTATTCCCAGACATAACCTTTTAGACAAAAATTCTAACACTTGCAGTTTGATATCTCTGAATCGAGACTGAGAGACTGGGAGACAGCTTCTCTCTTTACTTATATTTATTATAACAAGACTAGTGTCTTTGTTATTAGAAACCTTCAGCCTAGTTATTTCAGCAGAGTCTTTCAAGGTTGTTGCTGAGTAATAAGCTCTGAATGATATTAACTCTTTCTTAGGGCTTTTAGTAATATAATGTTATTAAGTACTCTGACCGTGTACACGGCCCTGTACAGACAAGCTTACTTTCAAACCTGATAGACTGACAAGTAGTAGGTATAACGTTTTCCCCCTCAGTGGATATCCCTCCAGACATCCCTTAGACCCAAGGCAGTCATAAACGTCTGAAGTGCTCAATTTATTCCACTTCCCTCCCAGGTATTCTTCCCCGTGGAGTCCAAGTGTGTTATCATATGGGCACTGCAATCCCCACCTAAAAGAACAGGTCCTTTCACAAACTCGGTTAAGATAGTTTTCAACCAGGCAAAAAATTGCACCTGGCCCCCATTGGGCGCATATATATTAGCCAAAGTGAGAAAAAGCCCTCCCAGGTGGTCATTCATGAAGAGCCAACACAGCATCTTATCCTTCCTCACTTCCTCTACCCTTATGGCAAAGCCTGATGGAACAGTATGGCCACTCCACATTTCTTCCGGCTCCTCTCTTCTGACGATACCCACACTTCAGAATAGGGCTTACGCCTCAACCAACCCTGATTGGCACAGTGAAGGTGTGTCTTTTGCAGGAACACAAACTCACCCTTCAAGATCACCAACTCCTTAAATAGCAAAGAATGTTTTTGAGGTGAGTTGAGGTCTTTTACATTAAAGAAGATGACTATTACTACTACTATTAAGCACTTATATAGAGCCACGCATGCAGCGCTGTACAGGCATGCATACAAGAGACAGTCCCTGCTTGTCAGAGTCATGCTCGTCCAAGCTTACAATCTAGTTGAGACAATATAGAGCGTTAGTCAATTTGGTGCAAAGCACAGTATGGTCTTTACAATTCGGTCATGAAATTTGACTGGAGGCAGGTTGAGATAAGGATGGAAGTCAAGTTCTGAAGGCGACAGTGAAGAGGTGGGTCTTCAATCTGGATTTGAAGAGGGCCAGGGAAAGTGCCTGGCGTATAGACACAGGTAGGCTGTTCCAGATGACTTTCATCATAGTATAACATCTGCTCTGCCTCTTTCCCCTCCTGGAATCTCGTGCCCCACATGCTCTGTAAAGGCTTCAGACCCAGCGATAGGCACAACCAGAGCCCTCAATGATTGCCCCCCCTCCAGGCTTCCCCTCACAGAAAATCTCCATCCTCTCCTCTCCCCACCCTTCCTTTCTCAAACCCCTTCCCTGATCTCCTCCTTCTCCCCCTTCAGCTCCCCAAACCCCTCTCTTTCCCTCCTTCCCCCATATGCCCCACCCTCCCACCCCATCATCTCCATTTGCCTGCCCACTAGTCAGGTCTTGAGAATGACGACCCCAAATCCGGGCAACCCAAGCCCCCTCCTTCACCCCATCCATTCCAAAATTATCCCTTGTACCAGTCAGAAACAGTTAACACGGCCTCATATAAAAAGAAGGGCGCCAAGTTGAAGGACCGGTTCCATGTGCAGGGTGCCTGCATGCTGAAGCTCTAGGGAAACAAGTGGAGGAACTCAGAGAGGAGGTGGCGAGGCTGAGGAGCATTCAAGACAGTGAGAAGTACATTGATGAGATGCTTCTTGCAGCAACCAAGCTCTCCAGCAGAGGAGAAGATGGGTGCCAACAGAATGTCGATGGTTTGGACACAAGTCACCAGGGCCTGCAAAATCACCAATCCAACTTCTCCAGCCCTTGAATTGAAGAACCATTATGCAGCCCTGGAAGTGGAGGAGGTGAAAACATCCCTGGAAAGGGAAGAACCAGAGCTCAAGTACCCCAAAGTTGCAGAATCAGTGACCACAAGGAAACGAAGGGTAGTGGTGGTTGGAGACTCTCTTCTGAGGGGTACTGAAGCGTCCATCTGCCGACCGGACTTGATGTCCAGAGAGGTATGCTGTCTGCCTGGTGCCAAAATCCAAGATGTTACGGAGAGTTTGCCGAGACTCATCAAGCCCACTGACTATTACCCAATGTTGCTAATCCATGTTGGAACAAATGATACTGCCAGGTATACCTCAGAATGTATCAAAAGTGACTTCATGGCTCTGGGACAGAGGGTGAAGCAGTTAGGTGCACAGGTGGTGTTCTCTTCAATCCTCCCTGTTGAGGGTAAAGGCCAAGGTAGAGAGGCTCGCATCCTGGAGATGAATGCATGGCTGCGTGGATGGTGTCATCGAGAGCGTTTTGGTTTCCTAGACCATGGGATGCTGTTCCAAGGGTTGCAGAGCAGAGATGGCATCCATCTGTCCAAGAAAGGTCAACGCGTAGTAGACTGGCTAATCTACTGAAGAGGGCTTTAAACTAGATTCGTTGGGGATAGGTGAAGAAAGCCCCCAGGTAGGTGAAAGCCCCCAGGTAGGTGATACATTAAATACCTTTATGGAAATGGGTAACAGAGGTAACATATGGAAAGTAGTGTGTATAAATGCCCGTAGCATGGGAAATAAGATCCCTGAAGTTGAAGCTTTGGTGGGAGTGGCTGACTTGGATTTAGTGGCAGTTACAGAAACATGGTTCACAGAAAACCATGATTGAGATGGCTATACCTGGCTATACTTTATTGGGATGGCTATACCTGGCTATAACTTTATTCAGAAAAGACAGGGTAGGAAGAAGGGGAGGAGGAGTGGCACTATATGTAAAAACTACTATTAAAGCTTTAGAATTACAGAGCTTAAAAGGGAGAGAGGAGGCATTGTGGGTTAAATTAGAAAGAGAGAAAGAGAAATCTATTTGCATTGATGTGATATACAGACCTCCTTCACAAGAGGAAGAGGTGGACAGAGAGTTAATTGAAGACATACGCAGCATTGCTAGGAAAGGGGAAGTGCTACTATTTATTTATTTAGCTGCATTTATATCCCGCTTTTCACCGGGTCAAAGCGGTTGGGGGATACATTTAACATGAGGGGATATGAGACACATACACTAATACTTACAGGGAACATGGGCAATGGAGGGTTAAGTGGCTTGCCCAAGACCACAAGGAGCACCTGCGGGACTAGAAACCCCAGTCCTTCTGGCCCAAGGTTGCTGTCCTCTAGTGGGATTTGAACCACCGACCTTCCGGCTTGTTGTACCTTGCCCCAACCACTAGGCCACTCCTCCATTTCAATATGCCAGATGATGATTGGCACATTCCTGCTGCAGTATCATCTAGAAGTAAGGAGATCCTGGATTCTCTACAGGGAGAACTATTCAGGCAATTGGTAACAGACCCCACATGTGAAGGGGCCATACTGGACTTGGTGCTTACCAATGGTGAAAGTGTTTCTGATGTTGTAGTGGGAGATCATTTTGCATCCAGTGATCACCAGATGGTGTGGCTCAGTATTAGGACTAGGGCTGTTAGAATCCATTCAAAGGTGAGGATCTTAGACTTTAGGAAGACTAACTTTGTGAAGATGGGCCAATACCTCAGGGAGTTGTTAGTGGGATGGGAACAGCTGGGGATGTGGAAAAACAGTGAGCAAAACTGAAAGGGGATATTTTAAGGGCAACCAACTTTTTGTTAAAATGGTAAATAAAGGTAAAAGGAAAAGGAGACCGCTATGTTTTTCGAAAGAAGTAGCTGAAAAAGTGAAGAAAAAGAGGGAGGCCTTCATGAAATACAAGAGATCACAGAGAGAGATGAAGACAGGCATCGGTATTTGGAAAAACTTAGAGAAGCTAGCAAAGTAGTCAAGAAGGCAAAGTTTCAAAAGGAGGAGGACATAGTCAATGCAATAAAATGAGGGGGATAAGACATTTTTCAGGTATATTAATGAGAAGATGAAGGGCAAAAGTAGTATTGTCAGACTCAAGGGTGAAGGGGAGGAATATGTAGAAGCTGATAAGGATAAAGCGTAATTGCTTAACAAATATTTTTGTTCTGTGTTCACAGATGAAGAACCAGGTGCAGGACCTCAGAAAACACCCACAAATAGGAACAGAAGCGAGGGACATCTTGAACAATTTTCAGAAGACTGTGTTCGTGAGAAACTAGCTCAACTTAAAGTAGACAAAGCGATGGGACCGGAAGGGATACACCCTAGAATACTGAGGGAACTTGGGGACGTTCTAGCAGCTCCCGAACAGTAGTAACCTCTAGCAGTTCTAGCAGCTCCCGAACAGTAGTAACCTCTAGGAAGGACTATAGCTCCCAGATTGCACTTACTCACTCACATACGTAGTAATCCCTGCTAGAAAGGACTACACCTCCAAGAATACACTGTCAGACACCCACACAGTGATCCGTCCTAGGAAGGACTCCATCTCCCAGAGTGCACTGTGACACTCCCATACAGTAATTGCTCCTAGGAAGGACTACAGCTCCCAGAGTGCACTGTGACACTCCCACATTATTATTCCCCCTAGGAAGGACTACATCTCCCAGAGTGCATTGCGACACTCCCACGCAGTAATCAATCCTAGCAAGAACTATAGCCCCCACAGTGTACTATGACACTGCCATGCCATTATTTCCCCTAGGAAGGCCTACAGCTCCGAAGGTGCACTGTGACATTCCCACAGAGTAATATGCCTAGGAAAGACTACAGCACCCAGAGTGCACTGTGACACTCCCACACAGTTATCCCTCCTAGGAAGGACAATAGCTCTCAGAGTGCAATGTGATACTTTCACACAACAATCCCTCTTAGGAAGGACTAGAGCTCCCAGTGCACTATGACACTCACACACAGTAATACTCCCTAGGAAGGACTACATCACCCAGAGTGCACTGTGACACTGGCACACAGTAATCCCTCCGAGGAAGGACTATAGTTCTCAGAGTGCACTCTAATACTTCCACACAGTAATCCCTTCTAGGAAGGATTACAGCTCCCAGAGTGCACAGTGACACTCCCGCACAGCAATCCCTCCTAGGAAGAAATACATCTCCCAGAATGCACTGTGACACTCGCAAACAGTTATCCCTCCTAGGAAGGACAATAGCTCTCAGAGTGCACTGTGATATTTTCACACAACAATGCCTCCTAGGAAGAACTGCAACTCCCAGACTGCACTGTGACACTTCCACACAGTTATCCCTCCAAGGAAGGACTAGAGCTCCCAGAGTGCACTGTGACATTCCCAAATAGTAATAACCGATACGAAGGAGTACAGCTCCCAGAGAGCACCTTGACACTCGCAAACAGTAATCCCTCCTGTTGTTATGTGCCGTCGAGTCGGAGTCGACTCATGGCGACCCTCTGGATAGCTATCTAAATTGTGTTCGGTCTTGAGTCAGGCGGCTCATTGTTGACAGACTGGTACCCATAGCTGCTGTTATTGTATCGATCCTGGCCTTCCTCTTTTGCGCTGACCTTCTATCTTGCCAAGCATGATGTCTTTCTCTAATGATCTCTCTCTTCACATGATGTGTCACATGATGTGTCAAAAGTATGAAAGTCAAAGTCTTGTCATCTGAGCTTCTAAAGAAAGCTTAGGTTTGAACTCCTCTAGTACTGACTGGTTTGTTCTTCGGGCAGTCCACAGTATATACAGTATTCGCCGCCAGCACCATAATTCAAAGGTATCAATTTTCTTCCTGTCTATCTTTTTCACTGCCCAGCTTTCACATCCATATGATGTTATTGAAAATACCATGGCTTGAATAAGTCAAATCTTTGTATGGAGAGAGACATCTCTGCTCTTGAGGATCTTATCTAGGTCTTTCATAGCCATTCTGCCAAGAGCAATGCGTCGTCTGATTTCTTGACTGCTTGTTGCTTCCTTATTGATAGTTGATCCAAGTAGGTTAAAGTTGTTCACAATTTCAATTTCTTCTCCTTCAACGATGAACCTGTTGATTATGCCAGTTGTCATGATCTTTGTCTTCTTTACATTAAGGTGCAGGCCCATTTTGAGACTATGTTCTTTGATTGTGAGAAGCAAATGTTTCAGATCATCTTCACTTTCAGCCAGTAATGTGGTATCATCAGCATAGTGAAGGTTGTTGATGAGTCTTCCACCAATCTTCACAACTCTGTTATCTTCATACAATCCTGCTTCTCTGATGATTTGTTCTGCATATAAATTAAACAGGTAAGGGGAAAGTATGAAGCCTTGTCTTGCACCTTTGCTTATTTTAAACCATTCTGTTTCTAATTGTTCAGTTCGAACTGATGCTTCTTGATCAATGTACAGATTGTGCAAGAGTACGATCAGGTGTTCTGGTATACCCATGCTTCTTAATGTGGCCCAGAGTTTCTCATGGTTTACACAGTCAAAAGCCTTGCTATAGTCGATAAAGCACAAATAGATATCCTTTTGGTATTCTTTAGTCTTTTCAAGGATCCATCTCACATCCGCAATGATGTCTCTCATTCCTTGCCCTTTCCTGAACCCTGCTTGCACTTCAGGTAGTTCTTGTTCCAGGTATGGTTGTAATCTCTTTTAAATAATCTTCAGTAGAATCTTGCTGGCATGTAGGATCAGTGCGATTGTGTGATAATTTCCACAGTCAGTTGAATCACCTTTCTTTAGTATTGGTATAAACACAGATCTTTTCCAGTCAGTTGGCCATGATGTTGTCTTCCATATTTCTTGGCAGAGCCTTGTAAGTACGGTAACAGCTGCATCATATTGCTGTAATACTTCTATGGGAATGCTATCAATGCCTGGTGCTTTGTTCTTTGATAAGGCTTTCAATGCTGCTTTATTATTATTATTTATTTATTTATTTATTACAATTTCTTATATACCGCACTATTTCTCATCAGCGCGGTTTACATACAACAAATGACCATAACACAAATGTTTGGTTTTACAGAGAACAGGAGCCACAACTTGGATAACATAGGGATATATAAACTGGAGCTACTTACATATGTACAATGAGATTGTATGCTAAGATTTAGGATGCTATCTTAAGATGGTAAGAGGAGGAACAATTAGGTAGGGGTCAGGTTAATCTGATAGTAATGTAGAAATAAATGGAATTTGAGAGCCTTTCTGAATTGTGTTAAATCAGTAATCACACGGATGCCTGGTGGTAATGAGTTCCAGCATTTTGGGGCATAGATACTGAAAGCCCTGTTTGACGTTGCTATTGTGTATTTTGTTGATGCCTTTGGGATTACCAGCGCATTTGTAGATGTGGTTCTTCCCGTTCTGTTGGGGGGGATGAGCTGTATGAGATCAGTTAGTGAAGAGGAGGTGACACCATTGATGGCTTTGAATGTGAGTAGCTTTAACTTCTTCTTTCATCACCAATGTTTCCCGATCATAAGGTACAGGTTGAAATGGCTGTTGGTCCACTTGATCTTTATCATATAAAAACTCTGTATATTCCTTCCACCTTTTCTTGATCTTCTCAGCATCATTCAACATAGAACCTTGAGCATCTTGTAACATTCCAATTCGAGGCTGGAACTTTTTCTTTAACTCTCGTAGCTTTAGGAAAGCCGATCTTGTTCTTCCTCTAATAGTTTCTGCTTCTATTTCCTTACATGCATCGTTATAGTACTTTTCCTTGTCCTGTCTTGCTGCACGTTGGAAATCTCTATTGAGTTCTGTTATTGTCTTTCTTTCTCCTCTGGCTTTAGCTTCTCTGCATTTCTGCGCAATTTTCAGAGTTTCTTCCGTCATCCATTTTGGCCATTTTTGCTTTTTCATCTTTTGTAGAGACTTCTCGCTTTCTTTCAACACAACCTTCTTGATGTCATTCCATAACTCTTCTGGAGCTCTGTCATTTGAATCTAAAGCAGCAAATCGATTTTACAGGCAGTCTTTAAATTCCAGTGGTATTTTCTCAAGGTCATATTTTGCTGCATTCATGAGTGGTTTGCTCTTTTTCAACTTTAGCTTGAGTTTGCATACTAGTAGTTGATGATCTGTACCACAGTCAGCTCCAGGTTTTGTCTTTGTTGATGTTATAGAACTTTTCCATCGTTGACTTCCACAGGTGTAGTCAATTTGATTTTTATACAATCCATTGGGTGAAGTCCATGTGTATAGTTGCCGCTTCTGTTGCTGGAAGAAGGTATTTGATATGAATAGATCGTTGGTCTTGCAGAATTCTATCAGTCTTTCTCCAGCTTCATTTCTGTTGCCGTCCATATTTTCCAACTAATTTGCCTTCTTCTTTGTTGCCAAATTTTGCATTCCAGTCACCCATGACTATCAGGATATCCTGTTTGCATGTTCTGTCAATTTCAGCTTGTATTTGTTCATAGAACTCTTCAATTTCATTCTCTTCTGCAGCTGTTGTTGGGGCATATACTTGAATTATAGTTGTGTTGATAGGCATTCCTTGTAGACGAATAGAGATTAAGCGTTCGCTGACTGCATTATATTTCATTACAGTTCTTGCAAGTTTCTTCTTTATTATTAATGCAACACCATTTCTTATTTGTCTTTCATTTCCAGCATAGTAGACCATGTGATCCTCTGACGCAAAGTGCCCGATGCCAGTCCATTTCAGTTCACTGACACCCAACAGATCAAGTTGTACGCGTTCCATTTCATTCTTGACCACCTCCAACTTCCCTTGGTTCATGCTTAGTACGTTCCATGTTCCAATGCGGAAGATATCTTTACAGCTTCTGACTATCATTTCAAGCGCAGCTACATCAGCAGTCAGACGTCCCGAGGGCTTTGATCCAACCACATCATAAATGCTGGCTTTACTCTGAGAAGTCTTCAGCTCTTCCCCAGTAGCTAGTTGAGTGCCTTCCGACCTGGGGGTCTCATCTTCCAGCACTATAGCACATAAGAACATAAGAACATAAGATATGCCATACTGGGTCAGACCAAGGTCCATCATGCCCAGTATTCTGTTTCCAACAGTGGCCAATCTAGGTCATATGTACCTAGAAGTTTCCCCAAGAGACACAAGTTCCACAATGCTTGTACTGGGTCAAGCATTGATATCTTCGGTCACTTCTTAATAATGGTTTATGGACCTTTCCTCCAGAAACTTGTCCAAACCTTTTTTAAACCCAGCTACACTAACAGCCTTTACTACATCCTCCGGTAACAAATTCCAGAGTTTGATTACACGTTGAGTGAAAAAATATTTTCTTTTATTAGTCTTAAATAGTTTACCCTGTAGCTTCATTGCATGTCCCCTAGTCTTTCTATATTCTGATAAGGTAAACAATCGATCTACGTTTACCCGTTCCACTCCGTTCATTAATTTATAGACTTCTATCATATCTCCCCTCAGCCGTCTCTTTTCCAGGTTAAAGAGCCCTAACCTTTTTAGCCTTTCTTCATAGGAGTATCCTTCCATCCCCTTTACCATTTTGGTGGCTCTTCTCTGTACCTTTTCTAAAATCTTTTTAAGATACGGCGACCAGAACTGCACACAATATTCAAGGTGCGGTCTCACCATGGAACGATATAGAGGCATTATAATATCTTTTGTTTTATTTTCCATTCCTTTCCTTATCATACCTAGCATTCTATTTGCTCTCTTGGCCGCTGCTGCACACTGGGCCGAGGGTTTTAACATGGTATCCACAATGACGCCTAAATCTTTTTCCTGGGTGGTGGTTCCTAATGTGGAACCTTGCATCGTGTAACCATAGTTTGGGTTGTTCTTCCCTAGGTGCATAACCTTGCACTTGTCCACATTAAATTTCATCTGCCATTTTGATGCCCAGTCTTCCAATTTATCAAGATACTCTTGCAATTTTTCACAATCCTCTTGGGTTTTAACAACTTTAAATAGTTTTCTGTCATCTGCAAATTTGATAACCTCACTCGTTATTCCACTTTCCAGGTCATTTATGAATATGTCAAAAAGCAGCGGACCCAGCACAGATCCCTGGGGTACACCACTATTCACCTTTCTCCATTGGAAAAATTGGCCATTTAGCCCTACCCTCTGCTTTCTATCTTTTAACCAGTTCCTGATCCACAATAGTACACTGCCTCCTATCCCATGACTCTTTAGTTTTGCCAAAAGTCTCTGATGAGGGACCTTGTCAAAGGCTTTCTGAAAGTCCAGATACACAATATCAACCGACTCACCTTTGTCCACCTGTTTATTCACTCCTTCAAAAAAACATAACAGATTAGTAAGACAAGATCTTCCTTGTCTAAAGCCATGTTGGCTGTCTCCCATTAGGTTGAGACTATCTACATGCTGAGTAATTTTATTCTTTATGATGGTTTCTACCATTTTCCGGTACTGACGTCAGGCTCACCGGTCTGTAGTTTCCCGGATCACCCCTGGAACCCTTTTTAAAAATTGGTGTTACATTGGCGATCCTCCAATCTTCAGGTATTAGAGATGATTTTAATGATAGTTCACAGATTATTGATAGCAGTTTTGCAATCTCATATTTCAGTTCTTTCAACACCCTTGGATGTATACCATCCGACCCAGGTGATTTGCTACTCTTCAGTTTATCTAATAGTTGTAAGACATCTTCCCAATGTATCGATATTTCCTTCAATTCTTCCGCACCTTTAAATACCACTTCAGTCATGGGTAACATCCCTACATCTTCCTCAGTAAAGACCGAAGCAAAGAATTCATTCAGTCTCTCCGCTATCGTCTTGTCGCCTCTTAGTGCTCCTTTAACCCCTTTATCATCTAATGGACCAACTGACTCTCTCACAGGTTTTTTGCTACGAATGTACTTGAAAAGGTCTTTATTTCGCGTTTTTGCTTCCGCAGCAAGCTTCTTCTCAAATTCTCTCTTTGCCTGCCTTATCAATGCCTTGCATTTGACTTGCCAATGCTTGTGCTGTTTCCAGGTTTCGTCGTTTGGCTCTTTTTTCCATTTCCTGAAAGATGCTTTTTTGGCAACAACAGCCTCTCTGACCTCACCTTTAAACCATGCTGGCAGTTTTTTGGACTTCCTTCCACTTTTCTTAAAGCATGGAATACAGCTGGTCTGGGCTTCCAAGATAGTATTTTTCAACAACACCCAAGCTTGATGTACGTCTTTAACCTTCGCAACTGCTCCTTTTAGTTTTTTCTTAACTGTTTTCCTCATTTTATCATAGTCTCCCTTTCGAAAGTTAAAAGGTAGTACCGTGGATTTCCTTACTATCCCTCCTCCACTAATTAAATCAAAGGCGATCATGCTATGATCACTATTGCCAAGTGGCCCCAACACCCTTATCTCTTGCACTAGATCTGGTGTTCCACTAAGGTCTAGGTCTAATATGGCTTCCCCTCTGGTCGGTTCATGAACCAGCTGCTCCAAGAAGCAGTCATTTATTTCATCTAGGAACTTTATCTCCCTAGCATGTCCTGACGTGACACTGACCCAGTCGATACCGGGGTAATTGAAATTACCCATTATTATTACTGCGCTGTAACGTTTGTTAGCTTTGATTTCTTTGAGCATGTCATCATCCATTTGGTCATTCTGGCCAGCTGCTCGATAGTACACCCCCACTGCCATCGCCTTCCCCCTTTTATATGGAATTTCAATCCATATAGATTCTACAGCAGATTTTGTTTCCTGCAAAACTTTAATCCTTTCTGAGTCAATGTCCTCTCTAACATAGAGCGCAACCCCTCCACCAATTTGATCAGCTCTATCATTACGATATAGTTTGTACCCAGGTATCACAGTGTCCCACTGGTTGTCCTCCTTCCACCATGTCTCTGATATTCCAATCATATCTAACCTTTCATTTAGTGCTATATATTCTAACTCTCCCATCTTATTCTTTAGACTTCTAGCATTTGCATACAAGCATTTTAGAGAATGTATTTTATTCATGTTAATTTGGCTATTGGTAGACATGGGTAAATTGGGATCTTTAAGCTCTGTCTACTCCATACTTGAGGGCATTTGGGCTACTTTACTCTTTTGTGGAACCTCTCTGCTTTTGGTAGTATCCTTCAAGGATACATTCTTCTGAACCATCCTCTCTTGGGCGACTGTCGGCTTTCCCCTAATATCTAGTTTAAAAGCTGCTCTATCTCCTTTTTAAAGGTTAATGCCAGCAGCCTGGTTCCATCCCGGTTAAGGTGAAGCCCATCCCTTCGGAAGAGCCCCTCCTTTCCACAGAATGTTCCCCAGTTCCTAACAAATCCAAAACCCTCATCTCTGCACCATTGTCTCATCCACGCATTGAGACTCCGGAGCTCTGCCTGCCTTTTGTGTCCTGCGCGTGGAACAGGAAGCATTTCGGAGAATACTACCCTGGATGTTCTGGATTTCAACTTCCTACCTAAAAGCCTAAATTTTGCCTCCAGAACCTCCCTACCACATTTTCCTATGTCATTGGTACCGACATGTACCAAGACAGCAGACTCCTCCCCAGCACTATCTAAGACCTTATCAAGGTGGCGCGTGAGGTCTTTGTTTTGTTTTGTTGTAACTATCCATTGGGTTTTCATGGCAAGATACAGAAGTAGATTGCTGGGCCTTTCTTCCGTGCAGTTTAAGCTTGGTGTTTTTGCCATTGTCACAGAAATGTGATCCTCCGCCGTCAACACTATCCCATTCTGCTGCTGCCCAGATGGGTGGTTTGTCTTGGTCTGGCACCTCAGCTGAGACCTGTCCATCTTGGGAGACCCTGCCAGTAGTTAAACTACCGATAGTTTAGCTCTCAGCATCACTGATGCACACAAGCCCTCACAGCACGACAAGCTGCAAACCAAGTGAGGGAATCCCTCCTAGGAAGGACAATAGCTCTCAGAGTGCAATGTGATACTTTCACACAACAATCCCTCCTAGGAAGGACTAGAGCTCCCAGAGTGCACTGTGACACCTCCACACAGTTATCCCTCCAAGGAAGGACTAGAGCTCCCAGAGTGCACTGTGACACTCCCAAATAGTAATAACCGATACAAAGGAGTACAGCTCCCAGAGTACACTGTGACTCTTCCACACAATAATCCCTCCTAGGAAGGACTACAGCTCCCAGAGTACACTGTGTCACTCCCACACCATAATACTCCCTAGGAAGGACTATAGCTCCCAGAGTGCACTTGACACTCCCATACAGTAATGTCTCCTAGGAAGGACAACAGCTCCCAGAGTGCACTGTTACACACCCACATAGTAAAACCCCCTAGGAAGGACTACAGCTCCCAGACTGCAGTGTGACACTCCCACACAGTACTACCCCCTAGGAAGGAATATAGCTCCCAGAGCGCACTATGACACTCCCACACAGTAATCCCTCCTAGGAAGTATTACAGCTCCCAGAGTGCACTGTGACACTCCCGAACAGTAGTAACCTCTAGGAAGTACTACAGCACCCAGAGTGCACTGGGACACTCCCACGCAGTAATCCTTCCTAGGAAGGACTACAGCTCCTAGAATGCATTGTGACACTCCCACACAGTAATCCCTAAGGGAAGGACTACCGCTCACACAATAATTCCTCCTAGTCAGGACTACAGCTCCCAGAGTGCGCTGTGACACTCTTACACAGTAATCCCTCCTAGGAAAGACTACAGTTCCCAGAGTGCACTGTGACTCTCCCACACAGTAATCCCTGCTAAGAAGCACTACAATTTTCAGAGTGCACTGTGAGACTCCCACACAGCAATCTCTCCTAGGAAGGACTACAGCTCCCAGAGTGCACTCTGTCACTCTTACACAGTAATTCTCCCTAGGAAGGACTACAGCTCCCAGAGTGCACTGTGAGACTTCCTTAGACAAACTGTAGTTTATTTATAGTGCTTTGTGGCTGGTGAAATCCTCCAGGGCATTCTGTTGTTAGTAACTCCTCTCTCCTTCCCTGCTTTTATCTGCCTGAATATCTCAGGAAGTGGCTCTGTGAGATGACCCAGCATTAGTACAGCCCCTTTCAAAGGCTTCCCAGGGCGGGGGGAGGGCACTCGGTCTCCAGCCTCCCTCCCTTTGTCTCTGTTCTCACTTCCTCCCACTGAAGCCACCAGGAAAGACCCTTCCTACTAGCACCAGCAAAATTCACAGGACCATCTTTGCAAAGAGAGAAGCAAGTGTGTTCCAGAGAAGGATAGGAGAATGGCCGCAGGGTTTTCTGCTCAGCAGGTAGGAGACTGGCAGGAGGCGGGCAGCAGGGGAGGCAGTGCCATGATCCAGCCTCTGAGACACACTGGCAGCATGGGACAAGCAGAAGGGGAAATGATGCTGGCACTGCTCAGTCCAGGAAAGAAAGTTCTGCACTTTATTCCTTGCAAGCCTCTGAGGCTCTTCCTCCTCATTCCCCTCCCATCGCGCTCTCAGTTACTGTTTCCTGCAATGTCTTTGGATTCTCTTTTCCTCTCTCGCTCTTTCTTTTGCACAATTTCTTTTATGTCAATTTGCAGAAAATAAGACCCAGATACACATGCACACAGGTGGACATTCAGAGCTTTACACTTCATTTTCTGCACATATCCAACAGACAGTTAAATCCTGTCTCTTCTTTCTCTGTAACATTGGCAAAATTTGTCCCTTCCTTTCTTCACACACTACTAAGACATTTATCCACTCTTTAGTTACCTCCCGTCTAGACTATTGCAATCTCCTCCTTGCTAGTCTCCCTCTCCCCTTTGGAGATGTGGTGATGAGGAGTTGTTCCTTGTTACCTATAGTATATCAGTTTTCTTTAAATTAATCTGCAGCTTATGGGAGTTAAGCCACTTTGACAATTCACTGAAGCAGGACATTATCAGATGGAGGTTAGGACTTGCATTATAAAATGAGAGATATAATGCTATATCGTCCGCATAGATGTGATACTCCACTTTCAGCTTATGGAAGATACTACAAATTGGCTGGAGATAAATGTTAAATAAAAAGGCTGATAGAAATGATCATTGAGATAAGCTCTTCTCTTTGTCTATTATGGTTCAGATGTCTGTAAACCGATGTCAACTTTCTTGTCTAAGGCCACCTCAGTTTCCATTAATGGAGAATCCTAATTTAACAAGGCAGAGAAGGTATTCTGCAAGGTATCTCGAGGTGGAGTTGGTGTCGCCGTGTAATGGGTCATAACTGGTTAGAACCACTGTCATCCATTTATTCTTGCATTGCTGGAGTCTTTGAGGGAGTTGCATGGATTGTTTGCAAGCTGTATCATGGGGGAGGTTTGTTTCATTGCACTAAGTCTTCCCTCAATTGAATCAATTATTTTTCCATAGCAGATAGCTTATGATGAATAGGACAAGCTCAAAGACTCTAAATTGTTTTCCTGAGGATTAAAGCACCACAGCTATTGCACTGATTAAAAAAAAAAACTTTGATTAGTGTGTCAAATATGGGGCATTTGCCAGAAGAAAAAGCAACAGAGTAGTGCTTTCCACTAACGTTATGACAAGTGACTGTGTGTCTTGGGGTGACTAAGAACATCCAGCCTTGGGGTGGATGGGAGGGTGAGGGGAGGGAGGGTGAGAAATAAGTGACAGTAAGCTACCAGTTTGATTTCCAAGGCCAGAGACCCTGCAGGGCAGTTGTTACCTACCAGTGTGGTAGGCGAAGGCCTATGCTCCATGCTAATTGAACTAATCAGACAGGCCTAACTAGCTTGACCTGTAAATGAAGCCTGTGAAGAGGCCCATAGGAATTGCACATCCCCCAATATGCTGCTATTATAGAATTAGAACTCAGTAAAGCAATTGAATTAGCTTAGACAAGCAGAACTGAACCTGGAAAAATACAGAAAAATATGTTTAAAAGCCACTGATAAGAAAATACAGCTGTAAGGGATTTAATTAAAACTGCTGACAGAAAGGTTACAGAGCCCTGCTTCCCTGCATGTATTAACTAGCCCAATGACCTTGGAGGAGAGATGTAACAAGTTAGAGACACTGACCATTGTAATTGGGACTAGAAGGGGGGTGAGCAGGTGCTGGGCCCAGACCAGAGTCCCAATTGGATAGCCATATCAGTACCGGGACCAATAGAAGGTGTACGAGGGGTTACCGGGACCAATGAAAGGTTTGCCTATGTCTAGAATGGGAAAGAAAGCTATAAAAATTGTTGTTTTACTAGAAACCATTGCTCAGCCATTTTGAATTTGATTCTGCTTGAGACTTGTGCACAAATAAATGATTTGGACCTTCTGAACAGACTCCTGGTATTATTGGTTTGTCTGCACTCTGCTGCTACATATTCTTGGTGCGTTGGACCGGGAAGGTGTGGTAATAGAGGGTATACAGGGCAATATACCACGACTTTCCGCCTCTACAGGTTTGGTCCTGCCGGGATCGTGCCCTCCCGACGTGGGCTCGGCTCCCAGGCGCGCCACCGGTCCCTTGCATCGGAGGGAGCTGGCCAGGCCTCGGAGGGTGCCGGACCCGGCTGGAGCCAACACCTCGAACCCGAGTGAGGGGAGTCCGAGGTCCAACTCATGCGCTTGCTTGGGAACTTTGAGGACCGGATCCGGTGAATAGAGTTTTGATTTTAGCATGTGTCTAGACAGATAAGAAAGAGCAGTACTGCCATTTGAATCTTGCATGAACTTGTAACTTGTAACTTGGAATTTGTATTTGGTAAGAGAGCCTGATCACCTCTCAAAGGCGGTTCAAGTAACCTTGCCGCCATTCGGAATTTGAAGTTTGAATTTGCATTTGGTAAGAGAGCTCTCAAGGCGGTCCGAGTAACCCTGCATGAGTATGCGCAGGGCCAAACCACCGTCTTCTTGATTTTGATTTTGATAGCCTAGTCAGAAGAGACAGGACTGGGCTGTTTTTGGGATACGTTGCTAAATACTAGCATGTTTGTCATTCTATGTGTCTTTGTTTGTTTGGTATCTGTTAAAATCACGAGTTCCCCTTCTAGTATAATGTACGATTATATTCTGTTGGGTAATGTATGATAATTTACCGCTTGACTCACTGAAAAATCCAGAACATGTCTCAGTCAGCTTTTCCTACAGTAAGTGTGAGACTGACAAGGGGCGTGTCTGAGCAGAGATGCCTTTTTAACCCTATGATGGCATGTTTTCAACGTTCTGCTGCTGGACGAATTAGAGCTTATTTTAGGACAATTATACCTGTTCTTATTCACTTTGTTTTAATAGTGATGTTCCTTCTGCTATGGTCATGTATTATATATCATTTAATAAGAATGTTTAGTCAGGATTGTGGGTCCCGATAGTTTTGGGGCTTAGCCTGGAAAGGGTTAAGTTCTTATTCGAATTCCTGTACTTGGGCGACCAAGTGAGAACAAATCTTTAGTAATGGTTTAAATAGGAACTGATAGAAAAATTCAGGAAACTGCTTTTGTTTTTTCCTTTGATCTACAGGACAATGAAGCATCTTAAGCCAGCCTGCAACTTAAAAAAATGATTGAAATTTTGTTTCTGCAATATCTGGTTTTGATTGAATATGCTTGTTGAATAAGAGGGGATCTCATATATTATAGCGAATACCTTATAAAGTATTATGTATAAGGGTGTATTTCTATGTTAATTGTTTAGGAAAGTGTTTATTTTTTTTTCTGCTGGCATGTCTCTGTGTGTGTGTGAACAGTTAAGTTGTTTCCCAGCAAGCAGGAAGAATGAGACAGGAAGCAGCTCCCGATTGAAAAGTTTCTTGCTTGTTTAAAATAAAGGATTCATTCAATCAAAGTGTGATAGGAGATGAATTTATAATCTGCCGTTTCAAAAACTAACGGACACAGACAAGAGAGAGAAAATAAAGTGTTTTTCCTTTGACCCTCAAAAATAGAGGTTAAGAACCTTGGGGGACGGTGCAGCCTTCTGGGTTGGAAGTGTACCAGTTTGCAACCTGAGAATGAATGGTTTAAATTCTGAGTGAATAAGAAAATTGTGTTAGGATTTTATCTTTGAAATCTGTACTAGTGAACTTTGTTTTTTTTAAAATTCCAAGACGTTATTTCCTGATTTACTGTGGCAAGCACCTGATAGAAGACATATTTATTGTTTAAAAAAAACCCCAAAACAAAATAAAACAAAAAGAGGGTGTATATGCATTTTAGATATCCACCACAGCCATGGAAAAGTATCCGTTTCATGTCTCTTGAATATCTGCTTTCTGAACTGTAAGATTTAGTCATACGTAACAGATAGCTATAGTTCTCTCTATAAGATATTTTAAGAACTGTATCTAAATTGTATGTCTGTGCTCAATCTAAGCTTATGTTTACGGTAATAAGGTTTTTAATAAGTGTCTTTTCAAGTATGATCAAGAATTTCAGTAAGGGATTTATTAAAGACTATGGTAATCAAATGTCTCTGTCCCAATTAGGAATGCTATGTGAAAGGGAGTGGTTTTCTGCTAGTTGCTCCATATTTCCTTAGTTCACCATATTTTGCCCCAGAATCTCTAGATATCCTGTCCCATCAGTTTCTCTCTCTGTAAGTAGCTCCGTTCAGAGTGCTTAAGGGGGGGATGGAGCCCAGTCCACCGATGATGTCACCCACCGGTAGGCGTGAACTAATGTGCCCACAGCAGAGAAGTAGAACATTAAAAAAAAAAAAACCCTTTCCCGGATAGAGCGTTGCTAGGAGAAACAGTGTGGGCCTAGGGAGAGGGGGGGGGCGAGGACTCCTCCCTGCAGATTCCCAAGTAGTTTGCCAGCCAGTCAGCTGACCAGACTTGTTTAGGTGTTTTTTTTTCCTTGCCACTGATTTACTGAAATGAAAGCTTTAGGATTTAATTGAATTAATAAACAGTATTATTCAGAATCCAAATAGTGCAGGCAGCCCAGGAGAATTTGCATTTTTGTCAGTCAGTCCCAGAGAGATATAAAACAGAAATGAAATTGGATGGATTTGCGGGCATAATAGTTACTGGAAGAGTTGAACAGAAAGTATGTGAATTGTTGAATGTGATAGAGAGAGTGGATGTGAAGATGGAGAAGAGAGCGGATCTTCTTGCTGATGCTTTAGTTGAATGATGTGGAGGAGGTTATCCTGATCGAAGGAGCAGAGGAAGTAAAAACTGGGTGCGAGTCAGTACGCCCATTGTAGAAAAAGAAGGACATTAGAGAAGTGAATGCCTGTATCTTGACTCCACCCCAGGAGGGGAGGAGGGAGTACTTGATTGCAGAGTCATAGACAGAATAAAACCAAGCACAGTGTTTCAGCACGAGAGTGAAGCAGCTATAGAGTAAGTGGCAGCCTAAGAGGGCTACAGCATGGATGAAGACTAGGCCAGACCGGACTCTCCAGTTTCCCTGGGTCCCCAGGAGTCAGTCTGAAGAATAGGGGACCAATATATGGACTTTATAGGGGGTACAGGAGCAGAATACTAAAGCCAGTAGCCCCTGTGTTTTTCTAGATGCACCACCATTATCAGAGCTACTGGGGCTAAGGCCACAAAGCCTTTTTTGCAGAACGGCATGAGTGAACAAGGGGGACAGAAAATAATGCACCAGTTCCTGCATATGCCTGAGTGCCCTATTCCACTTTTTGGAGCCGAGATCTGCTTGCAAAGCTTCAGGCACAGATATCCTTTGCTGGAGAGAGAGAAATGCAAATGACTGTGAACCCAGAGCCTGCTGGATTGATGGTGCTGACTGTTCCCCAGGCCTGGGTAGTAGCGGTTCTATAACACACCTCCAGTTAAGACAAGAAGTTCCTGTATACCCGCCAACCCTATAGCCCCACCTGGAGTATGGGCAAAAGATAATGCACCTGGCCTAGCAAAGAACATAGCCCCTGTCATTGTCATACTCAAGCCAGAAGCGGAACCAGTGCATGTGAAGCAGTATCCTCTTCCCTGACCAGCCATTGCAGGAATCCACTGCCATTTAATGAAACTGCTGAAGTATGGACTTTTCAAAGGAATGTTAGTCACCTTGGAACACTCCCCTTCTTCCTGTTAAGAAGCCTGGGACAGGTGATTACCGCCCAGTGCAGGATCTAAGAAAGAATGCATGATGCAGCTGGAACTATACACCCAGTGGTACCAAAATCCTTATATTCTCTTGGGACTGATCCCTGCTGACGCTACACACATTTCACCATTCTGGACTTAAAAGATGCCTTTTTCTGCATACGCTTAGCCCAAGACCCCACTACAGGAAGGCGGGGCCAACTCACCTGGACAAGATTACCTCAAGATTCAAGAATTCACCTACTCTCTTCAGTGCTACTCTGAATCAAGATCTTTCCAGCTACTATGTGAACCCAGGAGAAAGGGTTCTTCTCTAGTATGTGGACAACTTGCTTATAACCACCAACTCAGAAAGTGAATGTCTACAAGCCACCAGTGAACTCTTGCACCTTTTTAATGAGGCTGGATACAAAGTCTCAAGAGCTAAGGTGCAATTATGCCAAACAAGTTAAATACCTAGGATTCCAATTGTCCAGCGGAATTTGACGCCTGGGACCCTTACCAGAACGCAAAGCAGCTGTATGCAGTATTCCTACTCCAACCACCAGGAGGCAAGTGAGAGCCTTCTTGGGTGCCACAAAGTATGTGGTATATGGATCCCCAATTTTGCGCTGCTAGCAAAACCGTTGTATCAAGCTATCAAAGGAATGGAAAAGTCTCCATTAGAATGGGGACTTGAACAGGATGCAGCCTTTTGATCTTTGAAAAAACACTCTGATGTTGTCACCAATTCTGGGTCTACCAGATGTCCAGAAAACCTTTCAGTCTCTATGTTCATGAGTCACAAGGAAATGTTCTAGGAGTGTTGACTCAATCTCTTGGACCTTATTTGAGAAGCTGTTACAGCTAAAGCCTTCCTAGTGAGCAAAACTAACAAGATCACTTTGAGACAGAATCTTCAAGTTACTGTACCACACTCTGTTCTAACCATAATGAAACACAAAGGAAACTTATAGCTAATTCACAAATGTTGAGGTATCAGAGTATGCTGTGTGAAAATCCCCAGATACAATTGAAGGTCAATCAAGCTCTGAATCCTGCTACACTGTTATTAGTTGGTCTTGAACCCCCTGATCATGACTGTTCAGAAACTATGGATATTGTTGTGCCAGATATGCAGTAGTGACCCCTGATTTGGTAGTTGAGTCCTCAGCCCTGGCCCCAGAAAATTGATCACAGAAACCTGAAACTGATAGCCCTCACTAGAGCACTAACAATAGGAAAAGGGCTCTGTCTAAATGTGTACCCAGATTCCAAGTATGCCCTTACAACCTTGCATGCACATGGGACCCCGTACAAATAATGAGGGTGGATAACCTTAGGAAGCAAGTCCATTAAGTATGGCCCCAAGATATTGACAATATCTGATGCATACTATCTACAGCTTTCAAAACTTTAGGAAAAGCAGAATGTATGAATAGAACCTTGAAATCTCAGTTGTCCAAACTTTGCCAAGAGGTTTACCTGAAGTGGCCCCAGGTTCTTCCTATAGCCCTTCTTAGGATATACTTAGCCCCTGCTAAGTCTTTAGGAGTTTCCCCTTTTTGAGATTCTGAGAATCTGTAGCCTATTTATAAGGAATAAAAGGAGATGTGAGACAGATAGGATCTGAAATTTTCAGACATGAACTATTGGTTTTAAGTTCTATTTTGCAGAGTCTTCATACCTGGGTACAAAATCGATCACCCATCAATTTGCCTGAACCCCTGCATCCTTTCAAGCCTGGAGTCTCGGTGTGGATCAAAGAGTGGAGAAGAATACCGTTAGCCCTGCATTGGAAGAGACCCTATGTTGTCATCCTGTCAACTCCAACTGCAGTAAAAGTCACAGAATTCGAACCTTGGATCCATTATAGTCGAGTAAAGCCAGCAACTGCTTTTGAACCTGATCACTGGACTACTGTACAGCATCCTGAGACTCCATTGCGCCTCACCCTATGACAACAACCACGGACCTAAGACTCATTGGTCCCTCAGAAACTGCACTATTTCAAGACTATCTGTTTATCTGAAGGTAAGCCTCGCATCTGGAGAAAGCTGCAATCATCAGTAATAGACTGTGTTGTGTTAAGAAATTGAGTCTTCTAAGAGACTGTGTTTAAATGCTCTGAAAAGACTATTTTGATCTTCTGAAGAAGTGAACTGCTCTAAGGAGGCAATAATAGCCTGAGAGACTGTACTATGATATTTTAAGAACCTGAGACATCCCAGAGGACAGTGATGCTTTGGGATCTACAGCCCTACTCCTGCCACAAAGCTGGTAGGTCTACGTACGGCAGAAGCTTGAGGATCTACAATCAACTCTACATTTGTTATCTATTGTGGATGCCAACAGTTCCACCAATTTTCCAGAGACTATGCCCAATATGAATTCTTATTATTGCTTTATTTTGGCAGCAGCCTTGGAGTGCTTTGAAATGACTTTTACTTTACCACCCTGTGCAGCCTGTATAAGTACCACGCGAACTGGGCTGAAGGTTCTTCATGCCTCCCAGAACTTGTTTCTTGAACTTGCCAAAGCAGTAGCATCTAGTCTCCACATTTATGACTGTTTGTTCTCAAGAACTGAATCATTCCATCCCCTATGATCAGACTGATTTACATAATACTACTAGTGAGTGGGTATTGGCCCACCCCATTGTTGACAGTTTGTGTTTTGTTCGCACCGGACCACAATTTGCTATGAAGATCGGACAGCTGGACTGTCTAAATCAGAGGTTTTACAACAGCACAACAAAGAAGACATCTTGGTGGTCCGGCATAAATGTTCCTGAACCTTCTAATTCTTTTAGTTCTTTTTCCCACTCTTGCCAAACTATGGACTTTGACTATCTGCTTGTTGCTCCCTTGTTTCTTGTCATTTTGCTTGCGGATGATAACTTCAGTTATTAATGACACTGTAGAGCGTAAGGCAGCTACAAAGCTACCAGCTATGTGAAACTACTACCCTATACCACAGAGTGATATCTTTATTTAGTATTATGTGATTTGCTTCTCACCCTTTCTCACTTGCGGGTGAGAATAATCAAAGGGGGGAATGTGGTAGGCGAAGGCCTATGCTCCATGCTAATTGAACTAATCAGACAGGCCTAACTAGCTTGACCTGTAAATGAAGCCTGTGAAGAGGCCCATAGGAATTGCACATCCCCCAATAAGCTGCTATTATAGAATTAGAACTCAGTAAAGCAATTGAATTAGCTTAGACAAGCAGAACTGAACCTGGAAAAATACAGAAAAATATGTTTAAAAGCCACTGATAAGAAAATACAGCTGTAAGGGATTTAATTAAAACTGCTGACAGAAAGGTTACAGAGCCCTGCTTCCCTGCACGTATTAACTAGCCCAATGACCTTGGAGGAGAGATGTAACAAGTTAGAGACACTGACCATTGTAATTGGGACTAGAAGGGGGGTGAGCAGGTGCTGGGCCCAGACCAGAGTCCCAATTGGATAGCCATATCAGTACCGGGACCAATAGAAGGTGTACGAGGGGTTACCGGGACCAATGAAAGGTTTGCCTATGTCTAGAATGGGAAAGAAAGCTATAAAAATTGTTGTTTTACTAGAAACCATTGCTCAGCCATTTTGAATTTGATTCTGCTTGAGACTTGTGCACAAATAAATGATTTGGACCTTCTGAACAGACTCCTGGTATTATTGGTTTGTCTGCACTCTGCTGCTACACCAGGGCATAGACTTGTCTCTGCAATACAGGCCAAACATATTCTTTGAAAGCTACTTTTCTAGAACAGGCTTAAAATTTGAACTATTTTTTATTTATTTATATTTTTTATTAAAGCTAGGTAATTCCTATATTGCATCCACTATTTTCTCAAAGGCTAAAAAAAATCTACATAGTGGAATCTTGGAATGCCCTCCCGGTGGAAGGTGGGGCAAATACAGTGACAGAATTCAAAATGGCAATGGGACAGACACAGTGGATCCCTTTATAGCAACAGGATAAAATCAAAATAAACATAACTATCTCTTATATCTCAACAAATAGGGGTGACTTAGATGAAGCAGTTAAATACATCCTTAAACAAAGGCATGGGTAGGGGTGACCTACACGGAGCAGCAGGTTCACTGACTCTTGCCACCTTGCTGGGCAGACTAGATGAACCATATTGGTTTTTATCTGCCGTCATATGCTATGTTACTATGCTAAACACAGACAGTAAGTAAAGCAGTGCAATTACAGTATTTCCAAAAGACCGACGAGGTACAGGCAGCTAAAACTATTCAAAGCAAGCAAGAGAAAAAGAATAAAAACTTAGCCAGAGAGATCCACTCAATGTGCTTCCGCCCCCGGTGCTCTCGAGACAAACAATAGCTTCTGGATCTGTTCCTACAGGTTTTAAATACAGAGCTCCCTTGGATTTCTAGGGGAGGAGAATAAAGCCAGCCGACATCTAATGTACTCTGAGCACTTCCACGTGTCCCTGAGTGTGTTTCTGGTTTGTGTTTCAGATGCGGGTGACGTTTGAGGACATCGCTGTCTCGTTCTCCCAGGAGGAGTGGGAGTATTTAGATGAAGGGCAGAAGGAGCTTTACAGGGAGGTGATGAAGGAGAATTATGAGACTCTGATCTCCCTGGGTAAGGACTGTACGACTGTATCTGCATTTCTAGCAGATAGTGGGGCTGATCTATTATACTGTATCTACCATTCTTCCAGGTTCCAGAGATAGGACACGTCCAGAAAATGTGCTCACATAGAAATTTCCAGACATATTAACACCCAGCACCCACCAGGTACAATAAGCAGCATTTTATAAATAAACAATATATTCATCTCTAGATAGAGAACCTGCAGAGCGGAGCAGGGGATGAGTCTGTTGAACCTTGGGGTGCTGGGTTCAAGGCTCCCACAGGGACTGTCCTGCCTTACCCCATAAATATATAGATGGTTCCTATAACTTCATCCCTTGAGGAATATCCTAGTACATTACTTAAAAAATATTGCTTCCTGTTATGCTAATGTATATTTTTCTCAGCATCACGTATGTGTTTGTTCCCTGCTTTCTTGAATTCAGATACTGCCTCATCTCCGCTTAACCCTCCATTGCCCATGTTCCTTGTAAGTATTAGTGTATGTGTCTCATATCCCCTCGTGTTAAATGTATCCCCCAATTGTGTTGTGCCCACTTTGATTGAAGGATAACGTGGTATACAAAACTGTCTAAATAAATAAAGAAATACATCTCTACTACATGCACTGTGAATTTATTCCACACATCTGCCACTCTTTCCGTAAAGAAATATTTCTGCTTATTACTCCTGAGTCTATCCCCATTCACCCTCATCCATCAGGCGCTGCAGGACTGCACCCTCGGACTTAGAGCCCTGATCAGCATCAGGAAAGAAAGCGTGAGGATGGAACCCTTCCCACTCTCCATCTCAAGGCCAATCAGGCCCAACACAGCAATTTATAAAAGAAGAGTCATCAGCCGTGCCTACACTTGTTGGGCCTGTGCCAGAGGGCCCTTTGGCGTGGCCCTTAGGTGGGGAACACAGGCAGGTATGCAAAAATCAGCTCAAACACAAAGCTGCCAACACTAAGCCCAACAACTTTGAAAAACCTCAACAACTTTGAAGACCTCACTGCTGACCTCCTACTCTGCCACTCATCAACACCTACCTATACTATAAACATACCCACAACAGCCCTACAACCTCCCCTACTACACATACCTTGCCACCCATACATATGGATGAATCCTCATAGGCACACACACTAATCACTCCAATTAACATTGGGCTAAGCAATGCAAGGTCCATCAGAAACAAGACAAACATCATCATAGACTATATTCAATATCACCAAACTGACATCCTCTGCATCACCAAATCCTGGCTAAAAAGCACTGACCAAGTCATTCTATCTGAGATCACTCCACGATCCCATACTGCCTTGAACTGCCCGCGCACCTGCAAGAGAGGTGCGATTGGACCTTAAATTTAAATTTAAAATATCCCGATCTGTAAGCCACAAACACTGTGATTTAATCACGATAGAAAACAGACACCTAGAAATTTGTCTTGCCTACAGAGCCCCAAACGCTCCCACTGATGAGACATTCAACATCCTCAAAGCCATATGTTCGGTCAACTCTCCTCATAAGCCACTTATACTACTAGGAGACCTAAACCTGAGCTTTGCACCTAGCAGAGAAGAAGCTGCTTTCCACAAGGCAATGGAATCACTTAAGATCTGCCATATCCTCTAGGGTCCCTCTCACCATTCAGGCTCTACTCTGGACCTCATCTTTGTCCCAAAGAACCTTGACTCACAGGACAGCATAACGACCCCTCTTGCCCTACCAATACCCTGGTCAGATCACCATGCTATACACTTCAAGAATGACCTCCCCCAGCAAGGAAAATCACAGAGAATACCCCACTCTGAAAGAAGATTTAAAGGATATAACCAAGACCAATTCCTCAAAGATATCCTTCCCAGCCTCCCCCAAGAGTTCGCAGATCCAGATCAGGCAATTAAAACCTGGAACTCCATCATTAATGCAACAGCAAAGGCTCCTTACCATCCAATACTTGGAAATAGAGACAAAAGATACAAATCTGCCCCGTGGTACTCTGACTCAATAAGAGAAAAGAAACGAAAACTAGAGCATAAATGGAAACATGACTGGTCACAAGCCACCCGTCTTCAATAAAAGAAAATGCAAAGAGACTACAAAGATCTGATCAACGAGCACAAACGAGAATACCACACCAACCTTATCTTAAAAGCCAGCAACAAGCCTCGAAAGCTATTTGAAATTGTCCGCACCCTCACAAAGCATCCATCCCACAAAAAAGACACTATCCATCCCAAATCTTTGCAGATTTACTTATCAACAAGAACAAACCACCCTTAAGAACTTCACTGCCAAACACCTCCAACACCTCAACTGCAGAACCCAACGTCAAACACAAATGGTGCTGAACTACGGAGCAAATATTCCACACCATCGCTGCCTTAAACACCAGTACAGTGGCCTCTGACTCCTACCCAGTCATGTGGAATAAATCAGTCAAGGACGAAGCTGTCAACCTTAAACTCATCCCTATCTCAAGAATACATGCCCCTGCTCTCAAACAAGTTAACATCTGACTCATCCAAAAAAACAATTCATCAATAGCTCTGTTCCTGCAACTTACCGCTCTATTTCCAGCCTGCCTTTTCTATCCAAAATAATTGAAAGGGCTGTGCAGAGATAACTGCAAGGCCATATTGACCTCTATGCTCCTCTGGATCCACACTCACATGAATTCTGTCCTAACCATAGTGTTGAGACTCTCCTCATACATCTGTTCAACATACTCCTAAGAGGAATCAACAACATAAAAACTGGATTCCTACTCGTCTTTGTTGACATTTCCTTGCCTTCGTTGCCATATCACACAGCATCCTCTTAAACTGACTAGCTAACATTGGACTTCACAGCACAACATTCAGCTGGTTCCATTCCTACCTCAGCAACAAACAACAAAAGGTCAAAGTTGATTCAAACACCTCCACTCCATTCAACACAACACAGGGAGTCCAGAAAGGGTCTTCCCCTCCTGCCCTCCTCTTCAACATCTACTTACAACCAGTTTGCAGCATCTTTAAGCAGCACAAAATTAACTATGCCATTTATGCAGATGACATCATGGTCTATTCCCCTATCCATCTCAATATGCCAGACTATACAGCTATCACTAAATGCCTTCAGGAGATGAGCAACTGGCTGGCTTCCAACAACCTCCAAGTCAATTTCACTATTCATAACATGGGTCTTCCTTGCCTGCCCTTACTACTTACAACCAGTTTGAGCATTTTCAAGAAGCACAAAATTAACTATGCCATTTATGCAGGAGACATCATGGTCTATTTCCCTATCCATCTTGACAGGCCAGACTTTAGAGCTATCACTAAACGCCTATAGGAGATGAGCAACTGGCTGGCTTCCAACAACCTCCAAGTCAACTTCAAACAATCTGAGGCACTATTCATAACACGGGACTCTTCTTTACTCCCCATCATCAGTCTCCCTCACGGACACTCTAATCCCAGTAAAAGAAGAAGTATGCTACCTTGGTATCACCCTTGATTGCTTTCTAAACTTACAAGCCCACATCAACAGAACCTCCAGGAACGCATTCCAAAAGCTCACTATTATCTGAAGACTAAAACCCCTCCTCAGTCTGGATCACTTCTGCATGGTCTGTTCAGCAGCTGGACTACTGTAACTCCCTTTTTCAAGGTCTTCCAACTCAAACCACTCGCCTCTTGCAACTAGCCCAGAAAAAGGCTGCTGCATCATCACATGATCCACCAAACATGATCACATAACACCGCTCTTATATCACCTTCACTGGCTACCAATTACTTCACGTGCCAGATACAAAATTGCTTTACTGTCTTCAAGATAAGAAACAACACATCGGCTTGAATTCTACGGGAACTGATATGCACAAAATTAAACAGCAGACCTAAGAGACAGAGCACCAGAGAAAAACATTTCAACTCCTAGTTCTTACACCAATGAAGAGGGCTCTTTCATTAGCGGCACTCACCATCTGGAATTCTCTCCTAGAGAGGACCTAAAGGACTTCAGAAAACATCTCAAAACCTTCCTTTTCCCTGATCACTTCAGAGACAATACCTAGTTCTTGCCCCTCATCTCACATGCCTAAAACAATATCTAACCCTTGTACATATATTGCAGTGTATATGTTTTTGCCTCTATGCAAACCCTGAATGTCACCCCTGTAAGATGAGCCCCCATAAAATGTAACCTTTCGCCGCTTCCTACGTTCGGTTACTCTCCTGTTGGTCCTGGGTCCACTTCGCAGAGGCAGTAGGGTTTGTAGCACAACTAGACAACCAAATTGGTGTGGCTTGGAAATAGGTTTTTATATAGAAATAGGCTTATTACATAGGTACAGAACAGACGTATAAGGCTGTTACAGAGCTGCTTCAGTATATACGAATGACTCTATGGGGTATGTTTACTAAACCGCGCAATTGTGCGGGGCACACTTGAGCGTGCGCTAAGGTACCTTAGCGCACGCTAATAGTGCGTTTTTGTGCCCCGCACACATGCGCGCTGCACTAGCGGGCCCGCACAAGTGCGCGGCGCGCTGATGTGCGATAGAAGCGTGGAAAGGCATTCTGAGGGCAGAGGAAGGCTCCCGAGGGGCGGAGGGAAGGGGTCAATGGGTGGAGGGTGGGAGGGGAGAGACTCCCCGCACAGGAGCTGGGCTGAAATTCTAGCTAAAAAATACCGCGAGTGAAAACTTCGCGTTAGAGCCGATTTAAAGGGAAGAGAAACCATTTCTGTCAGCAATGTAGGGCAAAACCAGGGAAACCTACAAAACGTGAGCAGTGTGATACATGTGCACAGAACAAAAAAGCAAATAAAAATTGAAAATGACCACAACAAAATTCTAAAAAATTATAATCCAGCTGGGCAACAGTGATATCAATGGGCAACAATAAAAAACACTCCCAGGAAAGCTCCAAAAAAAAGAAATGATTTTTGGAAGGGTCTACGGAGCGTAGTCCCTTCCAAAAATCATTTCTTTTTTTTGGAGCTTTCCTGGGAGTGTTTTTTAATGTTGCCCATTGACATCACTATTGGCCAGCTTGGTTATGTTTTTTCCCCTTTTTTCGAGGTCATTTTTGAGGTTTATTTGCCCTTTTGTCTCCATACAAGGTGAATGAGCCCACAGTAAAATTGTGCAGAGCAGGGGTTCTGACCCGTTCGGCCAGGTTTCCTATCTCGAGGGACTGCACTGTTTCTGTGGCCACAGTGTGGTGCAGCAGACACAGCCAGTGCCTGTAGGGTCAGAGGTTCAAATCCCAGCTGGGGCTCCTGCCAATCCAATCCCCATATTTTACCCACCACTAAACAGAGATAGTAAAGACACTCCTTTATTGCAGAGAACATAAGCATGGTTCAAACACCTATATTTTACCCTACACCGCACACACACCATAACAATGGGCATTACCTACAGCCGAGTCCCACAAATGCAGTCCTGGAGTGCCACAACTCAATCAGGTCATATGCTGTTTCCAAGATAAGGACATGTCAGCATGTTGGCGGAAGGGTAAAGGTGGTGGAGGGGGCAGTGGCTGCTAGCCACAGCAGACAGTGGCCTAGCCCTGTGCAGGCTGGCACAATCCACTGCAACAGACAGGCTCTGTCGGATGTACAGTCATGGACTCCCCAGGGAATGCAGGACATCTGTGGTAACACGGTGGTGCAGTGCACACAGACAGTGTGTGCAAGAACAGAAGGTCACAGTTTCAAAGCCCAGCTGGGGCTACTGCCAATCCAGACCACATATTTTTCCCACAACTAAACCGTGATAGTAAGGACAAACCTTTATTGCTGAGAACATACGCATGGTTACTACGCCTATATTTTACCCCACCGAGCACAGACACCATAAACAGGTGCATTACCTAGAGCAGAGTCTCCCAAATGCAGTCCTGGAGTGCCACACACCATTCAGGTTCCATGTTGCCTCTAATAAAGATGCCTGTGCTGCATATCTATGCACCACCCCCATGGTATGCAGATGTAGCTCATGCATATTCATGAGGGACAGCATGAAAACCCGAACAGTGTTTGGCACACCAGGACTGGAATTGGGAACCTCTGCCTTAAAGCAGCAGCCAACAGGGGCAGACACACCCACACCCACACCCACAGGCCCCTTTGGCCAATGCCTCCTGGAGAGGCAGGACATTGGGCCCTGCGTGCATCTCCCAATACTAGCACTTGCATACCTTAACAATGCAACCCTACACCTGGGTATACGGTACACAGCTCTCAAACGTTTGCTATGAGTACTGGCAGATAGAAATTCCTACGTTAAGCACAGTTTGCTGATTGAGCTCCATCATAACAATCATTATGATGTCTGTGGTGTGTGCTTCAGGTCTGGTCTCTGACAGTGTTTACCACCCTGGGGAGTGACCCCCAACAGTATTGCGTACCATATCCATGCCTGTACTGTGCCCAGGACTGGTGTGGTGGGCATGACTGCTGAACTCCTCTATAGTAGCACAATGCTGGCATAGGTGTCGGAGTGTGTGTCTGTCTATACAGTGTGTGGTGGCTGCAAACACCTTCCACAGCCCACACTGCCAGCACTGTTGCCAGTATTGGCCTGCCAATGTGCATAATGAGGAGCAAGGTACCATGGGTATAGCCCGGACAGGGTGGCCTGGCCAGGGTGCATCTGAACAGGGCATAGGGCACTGACTGGGACATTTTAGTGCCTGGCCACCACCTACACAGACAGGGTGACCTCAGTATGTCCTGCTGGGAGATCACTCTCACCCTGACTGTGCAGTGATGACAGCATGGCTAGGCACCCCCATAGTGCTATATAGTATTTTTGTCATGTGATATTTATGGGTTTCCTTTTGGGGCCCAGTCACTGACTTATCTGCTTGTTGTGTGTGCTGCCATTCAAGTTCTGGGTGCATGCATTTCCACCAGGAACATGCACTATGGACTAACTAGCAAACTGTTTGCAGCTGGTATGTGTCTTGATGGAGTGCCTTGTAGGGTGCAGCAGCTGAAGGCTTGCTGCAGGAGAATATCAGATAGTGGTGGGGTGCAGCTTAGCATATACAGGCCTAATGTTTGTCTACTATTGTGTTATGGTTATGTACAGAGCTGCATTGACTGCCCTGAAGGGTGTCTTTTCCCCAGCAGGACTGGGGTTGATGGTCTCCTCTACTGCCACCATTGCAGGGAGGTAGAATGTGGATCTTTTGATGGGAGACCCTGTTTGCCACCCTTGGCCCAGGAGGAGGAGGAGGGCAGTGGTACATAATCCTCCTAGGGGATACACCTGACTGAGACAGACAGAGATATGCAAGGTGTTTCTGAAGAAACTACCTATCTCACACATTAACACTGCTTTGGACCTCCAGCATGGCCTCTTTCAGCCATGGAAGGTGCTGTGGACCTGGTGCTGGGTGCCTCACCGCACCCTCAGGGTGAGCACAGTACCCGCACAATGTGACCGTGTGTAGCTACTCTGTGCCAGTAAAACACACGGTCTGTACCCCCTACCAGGCCAAGGTGCTGTGGGGGTGCATACCCCATCTTGTGTTTATCTGTGGACAGCTGATTTGCATGTGCAGTGCATCATGGGTACGGGTGGGCTAACCCTATCCTGGTGACCACAGCAGACTGTCTGTGTGGTGACCTGCAGGCTCTCTGCAGCCAGCCAGGGGCATGCTAGCAGCTATAGAGCTGTAGCCCAATGGTTACTTCACTGCCTGTGAAGCCAGAGGTTATGGGTTCATACCCACAGTGAGGTTATTTGATAGGGCTGCCCAAAGCATCATCTCTTTTTAATGTACATTTTTGCTGCCAGCAAAAACACCCTCAGCGTACTGTACCCATAAGGTGCTTCTGAGGGCGCTTTATAGGGCGCCCTATAGGGCACCTTATGGTTCCTGTCCATATAAGGTGCACTATACATTATCCTGTGACGCAACTTATAGGGTGCCCTTTAGGGGACATTTTAGAGTGCCGTGGCGGATAGTGCACTTTATAATGTGCCCTATGGAGTGCCTTATAGGGTGCCTTATACGGCATTTTCAATTACGGCACGTGAGGGCGTGTTTGCTGGCAGTAATTAATAAAATAAAAATAAAGTGCTGCAGGAAACAAAACATACATTGCAAAGCTGATGCCTCAGCCAGCCTTATGTATTAGGCACCCTGGGGAGCAAACTCATGACCCCTGTATCAGCAGTCAGTGCCTTAACCATTGTGCTCCACTGCTGCTCCTCCTTGCATGTCAGCGCACCTACTTATGCTTTTCATTCCTTAAACTGCACAGTGCTGCCATCAAAAACAGTACTCTGACCTTGCGGTACCTCATAAGGCACCCTATAAGCAACATTCTAGGGTGCCTTGGCGGACAGTGCACTTTAAAATGTGCCTTATGGGGCTCCTTATGTTAACACGCTTTGAGAGTGCGTTTGCTAGTAGTGATAATTAAAATAAAAATAAAATGCCTCCTAAAGCAATCTTCCCCATAATACATAATGCCTTAGCCAGCCTTGTTCATTGGGCACTGTGGGGGATTGAACCCCTGATCCCTGCACCATTGGTCAGGGTCTTAACCATTGTGCTGTGGTTCTGTTTCTGTGCTTGCACATCAGCGCGCCGCCTTATGCCATTCAATATTAAAATGCCTCCTAAAGCAATAGTGCGCCGCCTAATGCCCATCAGTGCGCCGCCTTATGCCGCCCAATATTAAACTGGCTCCTAAAGTAATGCCTCAGCCAGCTGTCTTTATTGGGCATTGTAGAGGATTGAACCCCTGTACCAGTGGTCAGTGTCTTAACCATTGTGCTGTGGTTCTGCTCTTCTGCTTGCACATCAGCGCGCCACTTATGCCTCCCGCGCAGCTTTCTCATGCGATAATGTGCGGGGCGCACATGGGCGCCGCGCACCTTAGCACATATTTAAATCACGATTTTTTTTTTCAGAAAGAAACGCCCACTCCTTATATGGCACCCGCACACTACCGCGGCCCGCACATTAGCGGGGTTTTAGTAAACATACCCCTATGTGTGTGCATGTGTGTGTGTGAGAGAGAGAGAGAGGGGGGGGGTGTAAAGAGAAGTGTGTGTCAGAGCCCCATAGTAAGACGTGTCCGATGAATATAAAGAGAGAACGTCAAGGAGGGGCTGTTGTCCTGCAGACTAATCTCATCAGGCATACCAAGCCCATCAAGTCTGGAGACGTCCTATCTGACATCACCAGGGGGTCAGAGCTGTAGGCCAAGGTCTGGGAAAAGCCATGACACCTATGCTAGGCATAATGTCATGCTGATGTATGCTGACATCTCCCACGCCTCTTTTTTTTTCTCTGGAAATGGTGGAAGCAAACCTGTGGTACCTGTCCCAGCTTCAATTACTATATACATGATAGTAGGCAGCTTGTCTGCTACCTCCTGTTTAAATACCTTGCTATGTCCAGCAGGTCCCCTGTCCTGCACAGTCCCTCTCTAGTGTTTTAGAGATGAGCAAGTCCCATTATGAGTCCAAACCTCGTGACTTAGGTAGGGCAGCCACTACTGGGTGGGGAAACCCAATATGCCACCTCAGTGCCCGTCTTAGAGAGAATGAACAGTGCATAAGGGATGCAGGAATTTCTGAGGAGGTTAAAGCTGAAAGGTACCAGGATGCTATGAGTGAGGGTAGGAAGCAATACTAGACTGCAGCTGACTCTAGTATTCAATGTAGTAGGAAATGCCAAATTAGCCAAATTAGCAGGCCAAATGAGCCTGGATGTAGAGGTAGATGCTGGAGAAATTAAGTGTAACTCCCTTAAAATGTTGTTGGTATTTTGTAGGACATGCGCTGCAAAGAGATGTACATGTGTTTCATTTTACAACACAGGAAAATTATGATAATGCATAGCAATATTTGTACAGCAGTTAAAATAATAATAGGGTGAATAAAAACATTAAAGACATGATCACCAGTAGGTGAGTAACCAAATAACAATTCCCACACAGACACATGAGCGTCTTGTAGCAAGTGTTCAACAGTTTGTCGAATGTGACCATTCTCATAAGTGATGGTTTGATTCACTTCGGTGGATGTTGTTTTAAGGTGATCAATATAGGCATGGAGTTCTGTAAAGTTGAGCAGTTTATGTAATGTCTCTTCTCCCATGCCAAGTGGTAATGGATGCACAGCATATGAGATATAATAGTGTGGCCCCAGAGCCAGATACATAAGTCTATCAAAGTCTGATTGTTTCCTTTTGTATTTCCCTAGACCCCAGTGTATCAGAATATCAGTGGCCCATTTGCATCATTCATTTACATTAAAAGGCATAGGGCCAGCTTTCTCAACTATCCTTTCAATGTCCCTATCTTTTAATGAGTCCTGCAGCATCACTTTAACTGGTGCTCTGAGTTCGGTACTGGGTGCTGAGTCTGAATCATTAGAATTATCCTCTTGACACAGGTCCTGGTTATTGCTCTGTTCTGGCTGAGATAAACTATTAGGATTTTCTTCCTCTGTACTGTCTGATTCATCTTTATTTTTCCCATTCCTAAGCCCTGCTATACATACTTCTGTGTTCTTTTGTTTCTCAATAGCTTGGATGCATGGCTTATAGGGTGTGTCATGGGCAGGAGGGGCTGAGGGAAAAAAGGTTGTTGGCCAGGGCTTATATTTCTTTTGTCTTTCAGAGGCCAATTCATCCTTAACGTGCCTCAGTTCAAGTTTAAGTGCTTCTAATTGCTCACTAACAGTTATAAAGGAGTTTGTGGCTTGTATCACCTGAGCACGTTGCATGGAAATGCAAATTTGTGCCTCCTCCAGGTCTTTGGTTAATTGTGTACACTGAGTAGTCAGTTCAGTATTGTCCTGTTTCATGCTAATGAGCCCCCTGCACATGTCTTGGATAAAAATGCATTTTCTTTTATTTGTTTTCTTTTTGAATTCTTGATAATGGTTTAACATTGGTCTTTGAATATTATACCATGATGCCTCAGGGACCTCCCCTTCAAAGGGACCACCTTTTCTCTTACAGTATGTCATTACAATTTCTTTCAGTTCCTTAAAATCAAAGGCCTCCATATTTGAGACTGCAGAAAGACTGTAGTTGGTACAGGGGCCTATGCTTATTATGTTTTTATTTGGTTTTATGCGACTATCTCAATGTGCAACCTTGGAAGGAGGAATACTCACTTTTATGAAGAAGTGAGACAGAATTATAGTTGGAATGGCATAAATTTAATGGGTGTTCAGTAGAGAGTACTGGCATAAAGACCACGCTTTAAAATTATACCTGAATAAAAAGTGCTTACCACCTTTAACAGGGTGGAATTTTAGGGTGAAATTATAGTAAGAAGGTTGTTATGAGATTAACAGAATTGTTAGATACTGTATCAGTTGCAGAAAACTTTAAGCCTGCCCTCACCAAGATACATACTGGCAGGAGACTGAGAAATAAAAGGCAGAGGGACAGGAGGTAAAGTAGTGTTACCAGGAAAGATGTATATTGTATTCAGTGAGGGACTGTTTAACTGTGTACCACTTCCAAACCAAAGCTGGACTATCTCTCTGTCTTTTCTTAGCAGCTCAAATACTAGAGAAAAATCTGTGCCTTGTAACAAATCATAAGATGCCTATACATAATAAGAAGAAAATTGCATGGTACCCTATGTAATGTCACTAGGTGTAGGTAATATTAAAATCCAGGATTATTACAGAGCCTTTTGACAATGAAAATCTCACCTTGTCTAAACCCACAAAACAAAGGTAAATGGTCACAAGAGCTTTTGATTTTTCTGTCGCATCCTGTCTGAAATCTACTTTAATGTGTCAAACAAAATTATTACTTACCCAACTGGAGATCCGCTGCGAAACCGAGACGAGCCCCCATAAAATGTAAGATGAGCCCCCATAAAATGTAACTTTCGCCACTTCCTACGTTTGGTTACTCTCCTGTTGGTCCTGAGTCCACTTCGCAGAGACAGTAGGGTTTGTAACACAACAAAACAACCAAATTGGTGTGGCTTGGAAAAAGGGTTTTATATAGAAATAGGCTTATTACATAGGTACAGAACAGACGTATAAGGCTGTTACAGAGCTGCTTCAGTGTATACGAATGACTCTGTGTGTGAGAGAGAGAGAGAGAGAGGGGTGTAAAGAGAACTGTGTGTCAGAGCCCCATAGTAAGAAGTGTCCGATGAATAGGAAGAGAGAACGGGGGGGGGGGGGGGGAGGGGGCAGTAAAGAGAAGTGGGTGTCAGAGCCTCATGTCCGATGAATAGGAAGAGAAAGTATTTTTGTCCTTCTCTGTATTTATAATGAATTTCTCCAGCACCTCTCTTTGTCAAACTTTGGTCTGTTTGAGGTCTGTTATCATTTGATTAGCAAGAAGGGGCTGTTGTCTTGCAGATTAATCTCATCAGGCATACCAAACCCATCAAGTCAAGGAGGGGCTGTTGTCCTGCAGACTAATCTCATCCGGCATACCAAGCCCATCAAGTCTGGAGATATCCTATCTGACATCACCAGGGGGTCAGAGCTGCAGGCCAAGGTCTGGGAAAAGCCATGACACCTATGCTAGGCATAATGTCATGCTGATGTATGCTAACAACCCCTACCTGAGTTAACACATTGAGTTCTCTGTAATGTTTGTTTTAATGTAAACGACTTTGATTTTACCAGAAGGCGGTATTAAAAACTTGTTAAATAAATTAAATAAATTGTCTCCTCATTGCAGAGCTTGGTTTCAATCAAAAGAGGCTCTCCTCCTGAGCATTTATGCCATGGAGATATTAAAACATCTCTGTCATATCTCCTCTCTCCCATCTTTCCTCCAAAGTATTACTACTGCTACTCCTCGATACCTTGTCCTCGTTTGCTTTTAAGGGCTCTGTACGGTCCTGGTTCTCTTTTCTCTCACATAGCTTCTTCAGTGTTTGTTCTGGTGGATCCTCTTCTGCTGCTATCCTGCTCTCAGTTGCTATACCCCAAGGATCTGTCTTGGGTACATCCCTTTTCTCTCTCTACCGATCCCCTTGGTGCACTCATCTCTTCCCAAGGCTTTCAGTACCATCCTTATGCTGATGACTCCCAGATCTACCACTCTACTTCTGAAATCTCTCTGGCAATCCAGACCCGGATCTCTGTCTGCCTTTCTGACATTGCTGCTTGGATGTCTCACCGACACATGAAATTAGAGACATGGCCAAAACTGAGCTTCATATATTTCCCTTTAAGCCTCGTCTCCCCTACTTCTTTTTTCAGTCTCTGTGGATAATAACACACTTGTCATCTGCCTCTAGAATATTGCTACCTGCTCCTTGCTGGTCTCCCTCTGAATCATCTCTCTCCCCTTCAATCTGTTCAACAGTCTGCTGCGTGGCTAATCTTCTGCCAGCCTCATCGGCGCCGGCGTTTGATTAAGTAATAGCAGTCCCGAGTGTGTAATGCACTACTGAAGAAGTTTTGACAAAATCGGAGTGACCAATACATGGTACACAAGTAGTCTCGGCCTGATTTTAATACATTTAACTTGTGCTCGATCACACAGAATACATAGAAGGTCACAAAAGCACAAGAGTAATACAGAGTTTAGCCATTTTTGCCCCTGATAAAGGCAACGAAACATGGCCTGTGTCGGGCCAGGGGCTTTTGATTGAACAATAAAGATCATTCTTCCTTTCATCTCCATGGTTTTGGACTGGGTTGTATTATAGTACGTGGTGAATATGCCTTAGTGTTGGACGGCCTTCTCAAATTGAGGCTCAAAACTCACCTCTTCACTGCTGCTTTTGTAGGTTGAGTCGCCTGATCTCCTTTGTGTTTCCTTACCATTCCCCCTAGTTGTATCCCATGTTTACAGCTACTGTGTTATCTGTCTTGACTAGATTTTAAGCTCTGACGAGCAGGGACTGTCTTTTACATGTGTCTGTGCAGCACTGCGTATGTCTTGTAGCGCTATAGAAATGTTCAGTAGTAGTAGATGAGGGTCTCAGTAGTGTGTGTAGAAAGGAAGGGACAAATGTTTCTGATGTTATAGAGAAAGAAGCGACAGGTTTTAGCTATCTTTTGAATGCTGTAGAGAAAGAGAGAGTAGAGTCAAAGATGGTATGGAAGAGCAGAAGGGAGAGACCGTATGGTCTTTACCTGCCGGCATATTTCTTTGTTTACATATAGAAGGTGCCTTGAACACTAGCCAGTAATTTGTAATTCTTTAATTTTAATGCATATTGCTTTGCTCTTTTGTATGAAAGGTGGGACATCAAGAGATCATGAAATGAAATGAAATCAAGTAAGAGATTAACTTTCTCCCTCTTGTCACATTAATCAGAGCTGATTGGTCAGAGATGTGGGATAATCTCAGAGGAGGGATTTTGGGATCAGGAGACCCAGAAATACCTTTCTGGTCCCAACCTGTGATTAGTGCCTTCTTTTTATGTCCAGCAGGTGACAGAGTCACACAGGAAAAGAAGAGAGAGGAGAAGAGAGAAGAATGGGAAAACTCTTTCACACATGAGGTGCACCCAGCACTCCACCTAAAGTCTCAAACGCAAGAGAGACATTTTCCACGTACTGAGTGTGAGAGTGGTTTCAATCATAGCGATCGCATAAGAAGCCAACTGGAAACTCACACAGCAGAGGGAACTACCCCAACAGAGGGGCCTTCTACATCTTTTAAAAGCCCTGAATGTGGAAGACTTTTCACTCTTAAGAAATCCGTAACAATGCACCAGAAAATCCACAGGGCTGAGAAAAGATTTTACTGCACTGAATGTGAGAAATCTTTCCTCAGAAACTCACAACTTGTGATTCACCATAGAACCCACACAGGGGAGAGACCATTTAGTTGTACTGAATGTGGGAAATGTTTCTTCACAAACTCATATCTAGTGAAGCATTTTAAAGCACACACGGGGGAGAAACAACTTAGTTGTACCGAATGTAATAAATGTTTCCTCTCGAAATCAGAACTAGTGCGGCATCATAGAACCCACACGGGGGAGAAACCTTTTAGTTGTACAGATTGTGGGAAATGTTTCTCCTCAAAAGCTAATTTAGTAACACATCAAAGAATCCACACAGGGGAGAAACCCTTTAGTTGTACTGATTGTGGGAAATGTTTCCTATCAAAATCAAATCTAGTGACACATCATAGAATCCACACAGGGGAGAAACCTTTTGGTTGTATAGATTGTGGGAAATGTTTCCCCTCAAAAGCAAAACTAGTGACACATCATAGAATCCACAATGGGGAGAAACCTTTTAGTTGTACTGATTGTGGGAAATGTTTCCCCTCAAAAGCAAATCTAGTGACACATCATAGAATCCACACAGGGGAGAAACCTTTCAGTTGTACTGATTGTGGGAAAAGATTCCTCAGAAAAGGAGGACTAGTGCTGCATCATAGAGCCCACACAGGGGAGAAACCATTTAGTTGTACCGAATGTGGGAAATGTTTCCCCAGAAAAGCACAACTAGTGCTGCATCATAGAACCCACACAGGGGAGAAACCATTTCGTTGTATTGAATGTGGGAAATGTCTCATCACGAAAGCACAACTGGTGTTGCATCATAGAACACACACAGGTGAGAAACCTTTTAATTGTACTGAATGTGGGAAATGTTTCCATATGAAAAAAGAACTAGTGCGGCATCATAGAACCCACACGGGGGAGAAACCTTTTAGATGTACTGAATGTAGTAAATGTTTCCTGTCAAAATCAGAACTTGTGCGGCATCGTAAAACACACACGGGGGAGAAACCTTTTGGTTGTACTGAATGTAGTAAATGTTTCCTCTCCAAATCAGAACTAGTACGGCATCAAAGAACCCACACGGGGGAGAAACCTTTTAATTGTACAGATTGCGGGAAATGTTTCCTCTTGAAAGCACAACTAGTGCTGCATCATAGAACCCACACGGGGAGAAACCTTTTAGTTGTACTGAATGTAGGAAATGTTTCTTCACGAAAGCAAACCTAGTGTTGCATCATAGAACACACACAGGCGAGAAACCATTTAGTTGTACTGATTGTGGGACATGTTTCCTCTCAAAAGCAAATCTAGTGATGCATCATATATCCACACAGTGGAGAAACCTTTTAGTTATGCTGATTGTGGGAAATGTTTCTTCAGAAAAGCACAACTAGTGCTCCATCACAGAACCCACAGAGGGGAGAAACGATTTAGTTGTACTGAATGTGGGAAATGTTTCATCAGAAAAACACAATTAGTGCTGCATGATAGATGCCACACATGGGAGAAACCATTTATTTGTATTGAATGTGAGAAATGTTTTCACTGGAACTCAGAGCTAGTGACGCATCGTAAAACCCACCATGGGGAGAGACCTTTAGTTGTGTGGAATGTGGGAGATATTTCTTCACAAAATGAAGACTAGTGAGGCATCTTGGAACTCACACTGGGGAGAATAAACTGAGATACTGGTACTCTTAAATAATATCTAAACGACATTGATAATAGAGGTGTCTGTTCCAAGTGATTATTCTCTGAAATGTGTGGAGAGGCAAAAGATCATGAAGTACCAAGAAGTGCAGTCAGAGACCAAGAAAATGTGGCAGAAAGATACAGTAATCTTTCCCATTGTACTAGGCATGATAAGCTTGATAAACTACTCATACCTGTTATATCTTATGAACTCCAGCAGGAGGCTCTCTTTTGCATGATGCAAATATTATATCAGGCATTAGTAGTAAATTTGAGAGACTGACGTCATGTTCCATATATGCTGGCTTAGAAGTGAGGATCACGACTGTCATGTTATGTGCAAAACTGCCCTGAGATAATCCCTGAAATGAAAAGCTCTAGTTCCCAGAGTACACTGTGACACTACCACACAGTAATACATAGAAACATGATGGCATAAAAAGACCACATGGCCTATTTCGTTTGCCCTTCTGTATCAACTGCAGTAGTTCCCTGTTTTCCTTTAGAGATCCTCTGTGTTTGTCCCATACTCTTTTCATTACAGATGCTGTCCTCATCTCTACCACCTCCACTGGGAGACTATTCCATTCATCTACACTCTTTCTGTAAAGAAATATTTCTGCATATTACTCCTGAGTCTATCCCCTTTCACTCTCATCCTATGTCCCCTTGTAGCAGAGTTTGCTTTCAATCGAAAGAGGCTCTCGTTCTGTGCATTTATGCCATGGAGGTATTAAACGTCTCAATCTTATCACCTCTATCCCTCCTTTCCTCTAAGGTATACATATTAAGATTCTTCAGTCTGTCCTCATATGCTTTATAATGAAGACCACTAACCATTTTAGTAGCCACCCTCTGTACCGACTCCATCCTGTTCACATCCTTTTGAAGGTGCGGTCTCCAGAATTGCACACTATACTCCAAATGAGGTCGCACCAAAGACTTACACAGAGGCACTATCATCTCATTTCTTCTGCTGGCCATTCCTCTCCCTATGCACCCAGTCATCCTTCTGGCTTTTGCCATCACCTTTTCTACCTGTTTAGCTATTTTTTTAAACTGTTTATTAAACCACATAAAACACATCATACAACAATCTGTCAATACACATCATCCGTAAATACACATCACCCCCAGGCGGGGTTGACTCTTATCCACTGCCTCAGAGATCAATCAACAATCAGTTATAACACAACCCTCTCTATATCCCCCCCCCCCCCACCCAACACAGCCTCCGCTCAGGTCACACACCATGAAGTGGATTATCACTCTATTGCCCTTGAACCCATCTGTCAGCATACATTTCATGCAGCTTTGTACTCTGGTGATTTCAGTCTCCAAAGTTAACAAGATGAGATTAACTCTGACCCCCTGGTGATGTCAGTCTCTGGGCCTGTTGAGAATGGTCTGCAGCCCCTCCCTGCTAAATCAAGAATGGCAGACCTCAAAGGGAGTGGCTAAAAACAATAGCAGACCTCAAGGGGAAGTGCTGGAGAGGATTTAATTCACTATAAAGGACAGAAACACTTCCTCCTTCTCTCTCTTCCCCCATTCATCGGAAATGAAGGACAGGAGGCTCTGATAATCAATCCTCTTCACCCCTCCCCCGCTCTCTTTTTCTCTCTCTTGCCATGAGGCTCTGACCCACATGTTCTGGCCTCTCTCTCTCTCTCTCTCTCACGCTTCACACATGCACATGCACACACAGATTCATTGATGCACATTGAAACAGCTCTGTAACAATCACTATATACCTCTGTTAAATACCTATGTAATAAGCCTATTTCTACATAAAAATCTTTCTCCAAGCCACACCTGTTTGGTTGTCTTATTACAAGCCCTCCTGCTTCTGTGAAGTGAAATGAACCCAGGACCTACAGAAGAGTAACTGGACTACATCTTACACCATCCACCTTCCTCCCTATACTTGTTGGGCCCCTCCAATCCCATCTCTTACTTTACCTAGACCCCCTTCCTATCCCACCTGCACTATTTCATTATGCGCGGTCTCAAATTTTGAATGTAGGGCTCCCATACCAGCAAGAAAGAAGACCAACGCAGGACATTTCCTCTCAAACGGCATCAGTTGATGAAATCTGTTACGCCATTCCCAAAAAGTAGGGGGCGTTTGCTCTCTCCATTTATTTATTTATTTAAGATCTTTACTATACCGCACTCTTTATTATCATTGCGGTTTACAATTAACAATTCTCGAACAGTCAAGGCAGAACTACCTTGTGCTTACATTGAACAGGAGCGATAACTTGGAGTTGTAACTGGTTGAACTATTTACTGGATGAACTATTTACATTAGACCATCAAAAGATGTGTCGAGGTGACTATTTACATGTTAGATGTTAGATCCAATCCTCGTGGTTAGGATTGGGTCTTATCAGTTGTTTACAGTAAGCGCATAGCATATATATCAACACATATTCATTGTTACAGTTTAGGTATTGGTAGTATTCATAGTTTATTTATGAAATATCGGGCCTTTGCCCACCAGACATGCCTTCTGCACCAATAACCGTTCCCATCTCCCCTTCGGGTGAAGTGGTCCAAGTTGATCCAAGACTACTAAAGACCCTGTCCAGATGATCTGTTGCTGGAGCAGGCTACACAGATACGCACTTATTCATGCCCAATACTGATGAATCTTCTGACATCTCCACCACATATGACCCAGATCCGCTAGGGGATGCGCATGATTTGGACAACTGCCATCTAGGATAAGATAACTTTGCAGGGCCCGCCTCGGGGAAAAGTGTGCTCGAATAAGACACTTGAACTGCACCTCTCTCCATCTAGCCCCTTCAACCAATCCCACTATCTGGCCTAGAGCTTTGCGGACTGAACCTGGGGCCACTTCCTGATTCAGTTCCGTTGCCCAGCGTGCCTCTTCCGCTGTATAATCTGATACCACAATGTATTGATCTAAATGTTTCTTCAGACTCAAGATAGTTGGCGGTGACTCATCCCCTAATGCAAAAAACTCCAGTGTCTGTGCTGAATATTCCACGGTTAGCTCACTCTCTAAGAGAGAGGCCACATAGTGAGAGAGCTGGGCATATGCAAAAAACTGACTGTTACTCATTCTCTACAGAGAGTCTCCAAGGGCTTACACTTCCCCTTTGAATCCACCACATGTCCGACATTTCTTATTCCCAGCCTATTCCACTTCCAAAAAATGGCTGTTTTAGAACCAGGAGTGAATTTAGTATTGCCATGCAATGGCAGCCAGCTTGAGACAGCTGGTGATCTACCCCAATAACTATTCAGCTGTCTCTACGTTTTCCTCACTGGCATCATCAGTATGCCCCGGCTCACTCCTCCCAGTAGAAAGGGGCCTCCATATGTAAAACCGCCAGCAATGTCTGTGGCGCCACCATGGCTTCCTCCAAAGCCCTAGGGGTATATATCTCTGTGCCACCCAACCAGTCCCCTATGTGACGTGCGTGACAAGCCAGTGCATAGAGTCACAGATCTGGGATTCCTATCCCCCCTCCTCCATCCTGCTCTCAGGCGACTCAACGGGATACGTGCTCTCGCACCTTTCCAGAGAAATCCCCGGATTTCCCTCTATTCAGGTCTTGCCGCAACAACCATACAGGAAGAGTCTGCATCCAATACAGCACCCGAGGCAAAACTACCATCCCCAGCGCTGCCGCTCTACCCAGCAGTGACAGAGGAAGAGGGTTCCAAGCTTGCAACTGCGTGCAGAGTCTAAGAGATTCTTTCGAAGTTCCGCTTATACAACTCCTTTGGGTTTCTAGTCAAGAGAATCCCTAGGTAGATAAAAGAGTCATTCACACATTTAAGTGGGAAAGAACTACCCCAACTCCCTCTAAGCCTACCTGACACATCTAAGGCTTCCGACTTATCTTTGTTAATATGAAGTCCTGCAAATCTTCCAAACTGAGAAAACTCCTCCAGCAATCTGGACAGTGACTGAAGCGGGGAGAGCAAGTGCACTAGCAGGTCATCAGCAAACGCTGCCATTTTAAACCCCTGCTTTCTGATCCACACTCCCCATATCTCCTGCAATGCTTCTATCCTCCGCACCAAAGGAGTCCAATGATAACACAAACAGCAGGGGAGAAAGAGGGCACCCCTGCCGCGTACCTCTCTCCAGGGGGAATTTTTCGGACATCACGCCATTACATAACACTCTCGCCATAGGCTCTATATATAGAAGGTCCACCATCTGACAAAAGGAATCTCCCAGACCATAACATGGCAAAAGGAATTTCAAATACCGCCAGCTCACCCAATCAAAAGCTTTTTCCGCGTCAAAGCTAATTAAAAAAGATTGAAGCCCTTGCTCCCGGACCCATTCCAATGATGCCAAAATCTTGTGCAGGTTACGTACTGCATATCGTCCCTTCACAATCCCTACTTGAGTCTCATGTACAAGATCCCCCAGTACCAATGCCAACCGATCAGCTTTGATAGGACTTTCCAGTCAAAGTTTAAAAGTGAAATGGGCCTATAAGAAGCCGCCTGCACAGAATCCTTTCCCGGTTTAGGTATTAAGATAATATGCGCATGATTCTCTCCCCACTTACAGCCTCCATGTTCTATTCTTTTATGATACACTACCACCAAGGCAGGTGGCACCAAGTCATCCAGCAACTTGTAGAATTCGGCCCCAAAACCATCTGGCGCCTTGGAACAACTGGCTTTCTGAATAACCTGTTGCACTTCGCTGAGCATTATTGGTTTGTCCAGCTGGGCCTGCTGCTCCCCCAACCTGGGTAACTGTAATGCCTGAACATAATCCTCCATGTCAGACGGGGATCCCCCCTCTCCCAAGTACAACTGCTGATAAAAAAATCAAAATACTTAAGCTATCGCCTTGCTATCTTTATGCAATTTACCCTGATCATCTCGCAGGGCCGCAACCACTCTAGACCCCTTGCTCCCCTGAAGGCACCGCACTAACAGTTTTCCTGGCTTATCCCCAAAACGATAGAGCTGATAACGGTAATACAGAAAGTATTTCTTCGCCCATTTGTGGAGCAACTCATTAAGAGCTACTTGAACCTCCCACACCCCCTTCTTTTTCACTGCACTGGGACAACTCGCATACTTCCTCCGTTCTTTCACCAGCTGCCGTTCAAGGCAGACAATCTGCTCCATTGCCACTTGCCGTTTCCTTGCAGCATATCCGATAATGTCCCCTCGCAGCACAACTTTAGCAGTCTCCCAATATAATTCCGGATCAATTTGGTGTTCCTGGTTATATAGCGCAAAATCTTGCCACTTCTGTTTTAAATAAAGGTGGAACTCAGTGTCGCTATATAGATCTAATGGGAACCGCCAAACTCTCGTCTGTGTACTAACATCATGCCACTCCAGCTCTACCCAAATTAAGGCATGGTCTGGTCTGAGATCTCCGCAGGGCCTATGTGCACATCTACTGTTTGGGCAAAGAGCCTTTCTGTTACTAAAATATAATCAATTTGTGTGCTCAAACCATATGCCCGGGATTGGTGGGTGAAATTTCTATCCAACGGATGTAGCAAGCGCCAGGGGTCAACTGCTCCTAATTGTCGGCGGAATCCCTGTAGCACTCTGGCAGTTTGTGAAATGGCTCTATACCCCCCCTCGTCGTGTCGAGCTTCACATCAAAGACCCCATTAAAGTCCCCCCCCCCCCATATCAAAGGAGCATCTGGTAATTGCTCCACCTTGGAAGCCAGACGCATATAGAACTCGCGGCCCAACATATTAGGACTATAGAGGTTCCCCAGCACAATAGGCTTCCCCTCTAATATCCCATACAATAACACAAACCTTCCATACGGGTCCTTATATTCCTGCTCCAACACAAATCTCACTTGTCGGTGTATCAAAATGACCATGCCCCCTTTTTTCCCTTTCGCCGGTGCTCCCCATCCTTGTCCCACCCAATCTCTCTGTAATTTTTGGTGCTCTTCAGCAGTCTGGTGGGTTTCCTGTAACATAGCAATATCACACTTTTGTCTAGCTAAGGCTTTCAACAATTTATATCTCTTGACCGGGTTCCCAACCCCACATACATTCCAAGAAATAACCTTCAGGGTGGCAAGCGCAACTCAGGCATACAACTCTCAACACTTAGCTTTACCCAAGGAGGAGCCTCCCCAGCCTGAAGCTCCCCCTTCATCTTCCTCTCGTGTTTAATTTGCCACACTACTATCCACCCCTGGCTGCTGATTACCCTCCCTTGGTTCCCATCCCCTAGTCCCCTCCCCCCCCCCCGCCTCCCTTCCCTCTCCCCCCCCCACCACCTCCTCTCCCCAATCCTAATCCTTTATCCCTTACCCTTCTCACCTATCCAAGTCACAAAGGATGTGTGCGATTACCCCCCCCCCCCCCACCCCTACTCCACTACCCCTGTGCAACCTAGGTTCTACCCTCCTAATAACAATTTCTCCCCCACCACAATATTAACATTTGATTTTGACATCACTCTCGATCATCAAAACCCGGCTATGTCTTACACCCCGGGCTTCCTCCCCCCACAAACAGAAAAAGACTACAAACATTAATCAGCAAAACATGCAGATGACATAGTGTCCACATTCCTATAACTGCTTGCTAACCATCAACAGTCCAGATCTGTCAGTTCAGCGTAGCTCCAAGCCTTCAGGTAGCCGAATCACCAACCGCTTCACTCAGGCACAGTTTCTGTGAAGCCAAATCTATGTAGTATATCAGTGCAGCACCCTTCCTTTAGCACTCCTTCATCCATTTACCCCATCGCTACCTTCTCAGGTCGCAGTCTCCAGGCTGCTAGAGTGCTCCGCTGGTGGGGCTGCTATGTTACGTGTTAGCTCTTCCATGTAATGCGTTGCCTCCGTCGCTGAATCAAAGGTCCGCCGCGCTTCCTTATAGGTGACAACCAGTATAGAAGGATACTGCACAGTGAACTTAATATTAGCCTCTATCAGCTTTTGGCAAAGGAGGGCACATGCCCTTCTGCGCTGGCCCAAGGCAGCTGAGTAGTCCTGCGCAATAATCAGCTTTATATTATCCTTTATGAGAGTTCCTTTTTTCCTTGCCGCTCTTAACTCTGCTTCCTTCTGTGAAAACTGCAAAAACTTTGCTAGAACCACACGAGGTTTGCCATCTCTTGATTGCCTGGGCCCCACTCTATGCACTCTTTCTATTAGAATCTAGCCGCATTCTTCTCCCCCCTCCAAAACCTGTGTCACCAAAGTCTCCAAATATGTCTTTAATTCATGGTCCAATATGCTGTCCGGGATGCCCATGAAGCACAAATTGTTGTGACGAGACCTGTTCTCTAGGTCATCTAATTTAGCTTCCTGCGCCTGCATCACTCTTCGCATGTGGCCTACCTCCTGCAGTAACTCCTCCACATTTTCCTCAGCATGCCCAATCCGAGTCTCCGACTCTTGCATCCGACTGCCCAGGGCTCCCACCGAGGTCTGCAGCAGATCCATTTTTCCATGCAGATCATCAAATTGAGCCGAGAGCGCACCTGCCACTGCCAGAGAGATCTCTTCAATAAATTCTGGTGAGGCTGGGGATCGAGGCGGCAAAGGCATTTCCGCCATCTTTAGCTGTCCGGCTGGTTGTTCCTTTTCTCGGTGTCCCGCCTTTGCCGCCGCTCACTGATCTCAGCCGCCCCTCCGCTTATCTACTTAAAGGCAGCCCTTCAGCTGAAAAATGGTGCTTCTTTACCGGCGCGGAGGGGGGGCCCAGAGCTCGAGTGGTTCGCGTCCACCCACTCTCACCACATTATGTGACTCCCTGTTTAGCTATTTTAAGATCATGAGACACAATCACGCCTAGGTCCCACTCTTCTTTAGTGGACAAAAGTACTCCACCCCCTATACTATATTGCTCCCTTGGATTGCTGTAGCCCAAATGCATGTCCTTGCATTTTTTAACATTAAATCTCAGCTGCCAAATTCTAGACCATTCTTCAAGCTTAGCGAGATCCCTCCTCATGTTATTTACACCGTCCTGAGTGTCTTCTCCATTGCAGATTTTAGTATCTACAACGAGGCAAACCTTACCCGACAGCCCTGTCACTATATCACTAACAAAGATGTTAAAAAGAAATGGACAAAGGACAGATCCCTGGGGCACACTACTGGTAACTGATAGGGGATAATAAGGTTTAGTTTAAGTGTACATACAGAAGGATTCGAGGCCTGTAAGAGGGGCCCGGAAGAGGGAAGATGGCAATCCTGTATATGTCTATATATGGAAAAGGAATGTGCTGTGCTAAGCTAAATTGATTGTTCTATTCAGAGATGACTCATATTTGCATAGTTACTGATAAGCTATAGTGGGCCCCAGGAGATGGGTGGAGGACGTATGAATATGTTTCTGATAATGTATAAAATATGGACAATCCCTCCACCCTATGGAATAAACTGCATACCACTTATGTGCAAGTGTGTGTGTGTTTGTTCCCCTGGATTCCAGAGAAAGAAGGTAAGGTGATTCCTCGACCCAGACAGACGTCCCAAGGGTTAGTGATAAAAGGTGCTGGGAAAGGAATAATGTACCCTTACAATTTGGTGTCTCAGAAGTGGGATTTCCCCGATGCACTTTCTAAATTGAAGCAGCTTTGGTAGCTGCACAAGGATTTTTTAATTGACGTTGCTTTGGTAGCTCGTCTTGGAAAAATGCGCTTGGGTAGCGCTGGGAAAATGCGCTTGGGTAGCGCTGGGAAAATGCACTTGGGTAGCGCTGGGAAAATGCGCTTGGGTAGCGCTGGGAATATGCGCTTTGGGTAGCGCAGTGAATAACAGGGACATCCTGCTGGGTCTGTGGTAATATCCTTCTCCTTCTCTGTGTGCCTGTGTGAGTTTGGCAAAATGCCCCTGCCGTACTCCGAAGCGATATAGCGCTAGTGACGGGTACTGTGCAGAAAGCAAGTGGCCAGACGTGCATTTGTTGTGAATTAATTAGAGGATGGGGGGGGTCCCAAGGTGAGGGGACCGCTCCATAATCCGCGTGAGTGCATGTTCAGCTAAATGTTGTGATAAGGTTTAAAACTGCAGCTAAAATAGCCATTCTACATAAATTGTCAGTGTAGGTTACAGGACATTTGCTAATTCTGCTGAAGAAGTCTGTTAGCATGTTTACTGTGCTTAGTTTATCTCTGTGCCTATACGACAGCCCCCTCCCCCCGCCCCCCCCCCCCCCGGTCTCTAGCGAAGGTAAAACTGATGACTCAGAGTCCCTGGAATGCAAGTGACAAGTGGTGTTTGTTTATTCTTCCAAGCCTTTCCTGTCTTCTTTAGCTAAAAGGGGGGTGGAGGGGGGGGAGTTCCTGGGTGAAGGGGACCAGCCCGGTTTAAATCTATTGTTAAGCAGACTTTGTATTCCAGTTGTACTCTTGTACCCCCCGGGGCCCCTCCCCGTAGATTCCAAATCTCCTAATCACTGAGGGAGTCGTTAGGTTTTTAGCAATTTACTTTGTTGTTTTTATGAATACTGAAATTAAGTACAAGTAATTCTTTTAGATGCTTTTCGATGTGTGCTGTAACTTGCTGCATCTGGAGATAGTACAGCCTGAGCGAGACATGCTCCGCTCTTCCCTCCCCCTCCCTTCCTGCTCTTTGTATTCAAAGGCTACGGACAGGCAGACAGAACAGAAACCTAAACTTAAACGGCATACTAAAACGTAAATTATTATTTATTTGCAGAGTGTCTATTTATTGCCATATTGTAAGAAGACAAGCTAAATAGAAAAAAAAATACTTTTGTACTCAACAACAGTATAACTGTCACTGAAATATGTAAAAGGGTGTGTCTGTATTTAGACATCCATTGGTAAAGGTGTAAATAACAGCTGGGGCTCGCCGGGATTTTCCCACAGTAGAGTGACTCCTGCTGAGTGGAGGTGTGAAGACGCGTCCTGTTGATTTCAACAGTCTCACCTCCTCCTCTGCGGAGAGGTCTCTCTGCTTGCTGGTAATAGTCCTGGAGTGGAAAAAAAAAAGTGAACAGAGGTGTTGTGAACCAGCAAGCGCTGCAGCAATTGAGTAATTCTGTGCACAGACCGCGGTAAGGAAAAGGGGGAGAATGATAAGAACTGTAAGATGCTAATGATGAAATACTGTTGTTTCCTTTGCACAAAGGAAAGTATCCCTCCTCCTGCTGTTTTGATTGCTTGGATTTGTTAGGTGTTAACCCTTTATGTGACTGGTAAGTCTGAAGTGGAGAAATCAAGGGAGAGGGTCTAGTTCATTATGCAGGTTGAAATTTCTTAAGAAAGCACTTGTAAGCTTTGACTTGTCTTCTGTTTAAATTAAAAACCTTTGCCATATGTTTTAGTGGCTGAGGCAGCATATAAGGAATTTGACTAAGCGTGTCTAGACTCAGCATCCTGTGGTCCCAAACCCTTATATATAAAGTTGAGCAAAACTTTTGCATGAACACAAATGGTTCAGTATTGTAGATGTGAGGTATATGTTTGAGCCTGCTCCCTAGGCACTATGTAGATGATCTTCCAAGTTCAGGGCAGGAGAAACCAGTTGTGATAGAAGCCATTCACAATCTGCTGCATTTCTTGGGTAAGAAAGGTTTCAGGGTGTCCTGGAAAAAAAAATTAGGTTGGGGCTATCCCTTCCCCCTACAGCATCAGAATCGAAACCAGAAACTTAAAATCGAAACCAGAAACTTAACAAAGAGAACAAAGAAGAGAGAGGGAAAGGGGGCAACCCCTCCCGTGGGCTACAGAAGGTACAAATGGTTTTGGATTATAGCACAGCCCTTCTCTGGCCGTTTGTCAATGCATTTTGTAGCATGGCCATATTTACTAGCCAGGGGCTGAATTCCTTTCATCTTGAGGTGACGGCCACATTATAAGTGAAGGAAAGTGAAACTAAAAAATAAATCCGGAGAGAATAAAGGGTATTGTGGAGTTACCTTTGCCTAAACTAAGAGAGCTGATATCCGTTTGGCTGGGTGTAAAAGGGCCGTGATGATGTCAGAAAGGTCTGGTGGAAGCTGTTCTGTTTTTCTTTGACCTTCAAAGTAGGGGTTGAGAACCCTGTCAGGACAATGGGGCATCCTGAGCCAGTAATTAAAAGACTGCAACTTGAAAAAATGATTTGAATCCTGAGTGAATAAGAAGGTTATGTTATGTGTCTGGTCTTTGTTTGTGTATGCTATTGAGTAAACTTAAAGAGTTTAAAAAAATGAATTTTATATTTTGTGGCAAGCACCTCAGAGGTCATAATTATTGTTCATATATTACAAAAACACATAGAGTTGTAACTATAGGAATTTAATAGCAATCACAATTAGTGACAATTCTCAAGCAACTTTTTCTTTTTAAACTCTTAATTTAGGACTCTTCTCTCTCTTGTTCAGCTATCTGCATTTGCCTGAAGGAATCTGGACACAGGAGAGACCTGCTGTTTACTTTGCTATTTGTGTTTGAGATAACATCAAGGTTGAACTGTTACTCTAAGCAAATTGCTTTAACATAATTTCATTGTTTCAGATCAGTTTGATACCAGTCTCAAGTATTATGTATAAGGTTTTAATTTAAATGTGACAAAGTATGATTCTGAATTCACCTTTTTGCATTTTCATGTTATTTGAATGTCTGTTTCCTGAACTGTAAGATTTTAAGTTAATTACTTTGCATTGTTAAGCTCGGTGCGGATGGCTGATGAACAGGATAGTAGCACCATGGGTGCTGGCTATATTGACCTTTCCAGTTTAATTTATTACAATATTGGATTTTAGGATAAGTTCATCTGTTTTCCTGTATTTGAATTTTATGTGTTGGGGTCCAGAGAAAAAATTGTACTTTGTTTTGAAAGTTTTTAAAAATTCAGTTTTAGGAATACAGTATATTGTAGCACTATGACATATGAATTTTCTTTAGTTTACACACTTGCACTTTATGTTACGAAAATACTTGTTGTAGCAGTTACATTATGTAGAGGTTCAGTACACACAGAAATTATAGAATTTTGGAAAGAGGCTGATCTGAAATTGCTTTGTTCCCAAGCACATAGATCTCATTTAGTGGAAAGATGAAGCTTAGTTCCCAGGAAATATGAGAATATTTGTAAACAATAACATTAACGTGAGTTCATTGAAGAAAAAAAAAACCCAAACCAAGATCTTGCTTGTCAGCAATGATCCAGGGGCGGTTTGAAAAAAAAGAAGCAGAGAGTGAGAGAGAGAGAGACAGAAGGTGAGGCTACAGCCTTGGGAAAGGCAATAAACGTGCTGCTCCGAGTGTGATGATCTGGGCCACCGGAATTCTGACTGCTTTAAGACTCCTCGAGGACCCCCAAGGCCTGAAGAACATGAACCTTGTATATTTATGCCACGGCAGAGACATGGATAGGCAGGGGAAAGTAGGCCAAGAAGAACCTGAGGAAGTATCGACATGAGGCCCAACCACAAATGCCTTGAACCTTCTTAGGCCTCTCACCTCAAAAGGATCTCTTAAACACCATGATTAGTGAGTAACTTCCACAGATCCTTGTGGGCACTGCAATTATAAGATCAGTCCTTGAATATTTTTAAGTTTTCACAGCACTCTCACTGAGAACCAGGTATAAGATAGTCTTTAGTCACACCTGAGAGATTATGTGGCTGTTCTGTTAGAAGCCATACTCCTTCCTATTGGGATTGATGTTATAAAATGCCGTGAAGCACTAGTCTATATTGTAAGGACTTGCTAATTAGAATGAGCACTGTTTACTCATATTGTTATGCTTATTGAAAAGGATCTACATTTATATTTTATTTATTTATTTATTTATTTATTTAACAGTTCTTCTATACCGCGCTATTTTAGATCAGTGCGGTTTACATTTAACATCAACTATACAACACAGGCACTCTGAGTTGTATTTACAATAAAACATATATTGTATTTACAAAAAAATATATATACCTTTTGTTTACAAAAATACTAAGGGGTATGTTTACTAAACTGCGCACACGTGCGCAGCGCACAAGAGCGGACGCTAATGATGCTTTTAAGAGCTTTTAAGCACCGCGCATGCGTGTGCATAACATTAACGGGCCGCCGCACGTGTGCGGGGCGCTCATGTGCGAGAGGCAGGGAAACGCTTAAGGAGGGTGGAGGAAGGCTCCCGAGGGGCGGGGGGACGGGGTCAATGGGTGGAGAGTGGGAGGGGAGAGCCGATTTAAAGGGAAGAGAAACCATTTCCGTCAGCAATGTACAGCAAAACCGGGGAAACCTGCAAAACATGAGGTTTAGGTTTAGGTTTATTAAAAACTTGTTATACCGCTCAATACCATAGGCGTCTGAGCGGTTTACAATATATAAAAAACAAGCAAGTTGGTTAAAACAAGCATTGGCTGTGGAAAAAGAAAAGGAACGCCATCAAATTAAAGAAAAGTAGGGGAAAAGGAAAGAGGAGATAAGAACAGAAATGAACTAAAAATAATAATACAAGTGCACAGACAGGGAAGGAGGGGGAGGAAAGACATACAAATTCTGTGAAAAGGTGAGGTGGTGGGAAGGGGGAGGGAGTGGGCTAGGGAGGAGGGTCGAACGCAAGGCGGAAGAGATGGGTTTTGAGTTGGGATTTGAAAATTTGGTATGAGCTTTCTGCACGGAGGGAGGGGGAGTGAATTCCAGAGGCTGGGGACCAGGAAGTAGAAAGCAGAGGAGCGGGTTTGTTCTAGATGAGCATGTGAAGGGGAGGGAAGGACCATGCGATTCATATGCATGGAACGGAGGAGGCGGTGGGGGATATGAAATTGTATCTGGTTTGCTAGATAGAGGGGAGTGCCAGTGTAGATTGTTCGATGTGCAAGAATTAGAAGTTTAAACCGAATGCAGAAAGAAATAGGTAACCAGTGATGTTGATAGAGAAGGGGTGTAACATGATCAAACCGAGAGGCATGGGACAACAGACGGATGGCAGCGTTTTGAACGCGTTGGAGACGAGACAGTTGGGACTTGGGTAAACCAGCAAAGGAGACATTACAATAATCAAGACGGGACAACACAAGGGTAAGCAGAAGGGTGGTCAGAGCAGGAGTAGAAAGGAAGGGACGAACTGCTCTAAGCTGACGAAGAGAAAAGAAGGAACGTTGAACAACTGAGGAAATGTGATCTTTGAAAGTAAGGGCAGAGTCAAGGACAACACCTAAGTATCGGAGTGAAGAAACCAGGGGGATAGACTGGGAGGAGAGAGAGGGGGCACAGGTGGGAGAAGGACTGCCAAAGGTGAACCAGATTGCGAAGGATTTTGTCGGGTTTACTTGTAGAAAGTTGGAGGAGAACCAAGACATCACAGCAGTGAGACAGTGGTTGATAGGGGAGATATCAGGGGAAAGAGGATCTGTGTGGTGGAGAAGAATAATGTCGTCTGCATAATAATATGCGGAGATGCTAAACTGTGAGCAGTGTGATACATGTGCACAGAACAAAATAGCAAATATACATTGAAAATGACCACAAAAAATTCCAAATAAATAAGAATTCAGCTGGGCAACAGTGATATTAATGGGCAACCATAAAAAAAACTCCCTGGAAAGCTCCAAAAAGAAAAAATGATTTTTGTAAGGGTCTACGCTCCGTAGACTTGTTCAAAAATCACTGCAGTGTAATGGAGCTGTCTTGGGAGTGTTTGTCATGTTGCCCATTGATATCACTGTTGCCCAGCGAGGTTTTGGTTGTTTCCCCTTTTAGTGGAGGTCATTTTTGAGGTGTAATTGCACCCCTGTCCCCATACAAGGTAAACGAGCCCACAGTAGAATTGTGCAGAGCAGGGTTTCTGACTCGTGCGGCCAGGTTTCCTATCTCCAGAGACTACACTGTCTCTGTGGCAACAGTGTGGTGCAGTGGACACAGCCAGTGCCTATAGGAGCAGAGAGTCACAGATTCAAGTCCCATTTGGGGCACCTGCCAATCCAGTCCCCATAGTTTTACCCACCACTAAATAATGAGAGTACAGACACTCCTTTATTGCAGAGAACATAAGCATGGTCCCAACACCTATATTTTACCCTACACTACACTCAAACCATAACAATGGCCATTTCCTACAGCCAAGTCCTCCAAAGTCAGTCCTGGAGTGCTACAACTCACTCAGGTCATATGTTTTTCCCAGATAGGGACATGTCTGCATGTTGGCGGAAGGGTACAGGTGGGGGAGGGGGCAGTGGCTGCAAACCACAGCAGACAGTGGCCTAGGCCTGTGCAGGCTGGCACCGTCCACCGCAACACAGGCCCTGTTGGATGTACAGTCATGGACTCCCCAAGGAACACAGCATATCTGTGGCAACACAGTGGTGCAGTGCACACAGACAGTGTGTGCAAGAACAGAAGGACACAGGTTCAAAGCCCAGCTGGGGCAACTGCCAATCCAGTCCACATATTTTTCCTACAACTAAACCATGATAGTAAGGACAAACCTGTATTGCTGAAAACATAAGCATGGTTAATACGCCTATATTTTATCACTCCAAACACAGACACCATAAAAAGCTGCATTACCCAGAGCAGAGTCTCCCAAATGCAGTCCTGGAGGGCCCCACACCATTCAGGATCCATGCTGCCTCAATAAAGATGTCTGTGCTGCATATCTATGCACCAACCCCCATGGTATGCTGATGTAGCTCATGAGGGACAGCATGAAAAGCCAAACAGTGTTTGGAACACCAGGACTGGAGTTGGGACACTGTGCCATAAAGCAGCAGTCAACAGGGCCAGACACACCCACACACACCCCCACAGGCCCCATTGACCAATGCCTCATGGAGAGGCAGGACATTGGGCCCTGCTTGTATCTCCCAATACTAGCAGTTTCATACCTTAGCACTGCCACCCTACACCTGGGTATATGGTACGCAGCTATCAAACATTGCCCATGATAACTGGCAGATATCAATTCCTACTTTAAGCACATTTTGCTCAGTGTTCTCCAATGACAACACAGTGGCGCAGTGCACACAGACAGTGTGTGCAAGAACAGAAGGTCACAGGTTCAAATCCCAGTTGTATCAGCTTCCAACACAATCCCCTTATTTTACACATGAAGAAAACATGGTAGTAAAGACTGCCAGGTATTCCTGGGAACAGAAACATGCCTCAAATGCATATATTCAACACCAATGAATACAAACACCATAAAAATGTGGTACCTAGAGCAGAGTCTCCCAAAGGTAGTCCTGGAGGGCCAAACACCAGTCAGGTTCCATGCTGCCCCTAATGAAGATGCCTGTGCAATGTAAACAGCAATGGTGCAGAATAGCATGTTGCCAGAGGGTTACTGGTGGTGGAGGGGACAGTGTGTGCTGGTCACAGCAGGTGGCCCAGCCCCCTCACGTGGTTTCAGTGCACCCCAAAAGACAGTCCCTGTCTGACAAACAGCCATGGACACCCCAGGGAACACACTGTTTCTGTGCTAAGATGGTGGTGCAGTGGATGCAGCCAGTGCCTTATGGACCAGAAGGTCACCGGTTCATAAGCCCAACTGGGGCACCTGCCAGACCAGTACCCACATTTTACACATTGAAGAAAACATGATAGTAAAGACTGAACCCTTAATGCGGAGGACATAAGCGTGGGTGAAACACTCATATCTTTCCTTAAATAACACACACCACATAAACATATGCATTGCCTACAGCAGAGTCCCCCAAATGCAGTCCTGGAGGCTAAAAAATCCCTCAGGTTGGATGCAGTCTCCAATAAAGATGCTTGTGCTGCAATTGCAGGTCCTGGCCTCATGGTATGCAGAGGTATCATAGGGATATTCATCAGGGACATCCTGAAAACCTAAACAGTGTTTGGCCCACCAGGACTGTAGTTGGGAACCTCTGCCCTAAAGCAGCGGCCAACAGGGGCGGAAACACCTGCACCTGCAGGCTCCATCATCCAAAGTCAAATGCAGAGGCCAGATTTTGGGCCCTGTGTGCATCTCCCAATACTAGCATGTGCATACATTAGCAATGGCACAGTAAGCACGGGTATACGGTACACAGATATCAAAAGGCTGCTATGATTCCTGGCACATAGAAATGGCAAAGTTAAGCACAATTATCTCAATGAGTTGTATCACACCAACCTCTCTGATGTCTGTGGAATGTGCGAAAGTTCATGTGTCTGACAGAGTCCACCACCCTGGAGCATGACACCAATGTTTCCGCCTAACATAGCCATGCCTGCACTGTGCCCAGTAATGGCGCGTTTGCCAGGGCTGCCAAATACCTCTACAGCTGCTCAATGCTGCCATAGGTGTGGGGCGTGTGTGTTTGTCTATCCAGTGTATGGTGGTTGACAAAACCCTACACAGCCCAAGCTGATAGCACTGTTCCATTATTGGCCTGCCAATGTGCATAATGAGGAGCAAGGCACTGTGGGTATAGCCCAGACAGGGTGGCATGAGCAGGATGCAACTGCACAGGGCATAGGGCAATGGCTGGGACATTGTAGTGCCTGGCCACCACCTGCACAGACATGGTGTCCACAGCATGTCCTGCTGGGAGGTCACTCTCTCCCTGACCGAGCAGTGACCACGGCATGGCTAGGTTCCGCCATTGTGGCATATAGTTGGTCTCTCATGTGATGTATATGGCTTCTGTAGTTCTGGGGCCCAATCACTGCCTGGTGGGTGTGCTCACATGTCCTGCGGTAGCATGCACAATGGAATGGCTAGCGGACTGTCTGCAGTTAGTGTGTGTATGGCTGGAACATCTCGCAGGGTTCAGCAGCTGGGGACCCACTGTGCTTGCTGCTGGAAAATGTCAGATGGAGGTGGGGCATTTCAAGGCCTAGCATCTGTCTGCGCTTGAAGTATGGATGCGTACAGAACTGTAGAAGGTGCCCTGTTGGTTCCTCCAAACACAGCTGGACTGAGGTCGATGGCCCTGTCTGCCGCTGCCACCATTGCAGGGATATAGAATATGGATTTGTGTTTGGGTGATCCTGGGTTCCAGAGGGCAGGTTCGGTGGGCTGACACACTCTGCCTAGGTGTCCATACAGCTCCTTTCCTCGCACATACAACGCACATATATCATGTGGCCATGGCGCACACACACACAGGATATGCACTATTCCATGGGCATCGAAGTCCACAAGGCCCAGATGTGGTTGGGATAAATAGATGGACAGAGGTGTACCATAGGTGTGTCTTATGGAACAACCTATCAAACATCGGCACACATGGGATATGAGGTATAGGCCATTTCAGCAAGGACAGGTGATGTGCACCCCACCTCACCCTCAGGGTGAGCACAGGCCCCCCACACTGAGACGGTCTGTAGCCACTCTGTAGCAGCAACACAGAAGGTCTGTACCCAGCACTAGGCCTAGGTGTTGTGGGGGTGCACACCCCATCCTCGGAAAATGTGTAGACTGCTGCTTTGCATGTGCAGTGCATCATGGGTGTGAGTGGAGTACCCCTACCCTGTTAAGCGCAACATACAGTCTGCAGACCTCATATTGTAGCCAGCCAGACTTTTTCTCACACATATAGAGCTGTAGCCTAGTGGTGAATGTAATACCTGTGAAACAACAGATTGTTGGTTCAATTCCCTAGTGCAGTTAGGCAGCAAACATTTTTAGATAGGCACATTGCTGCATATACTGTGCTAGTCAGCATCAGTGCTGTTTACTTTGCACAAACTGGCCAGACATTGATCAGGGCATTGTAACATGGAGATAACTATTCTACAGGGTACATGGGGGCTGCCTGGGGCAGTATGTGTGTAATGTCATGTAGTACTGCCAACAGAGAAACCATCACAGTGCTGTAACCCTAGGCTTCCCTATAAGGTGGCTTATGGGGCCCCTGAGGCTTACAGCACTATGAGGATCCTAGAGCTGCCACCACTAATTTCCATTAAAACACCCGTCATTGGCTGCACCCCAAATTACCCCACTGTGGATGGAAACACACATCCTCTGGCTTCACAGGCAGTGAGGTGAGCTGTGGGACACAGCTCTATAGCTGAGAACAGATGCCTGGCTGGCTAAGGAGGAAATCCTGCAGACTGTGTGCTGCAGTTATCAAGGGTGCGTTGATACAGTAGGAACAATGCTTCACTGCACATGACGTGTATAGCACTGTAAGGGTGTTGCTCCTGGCAGTACATATGTAATGTAGAAAGGAAACTGCCGCAAGTAACACTGTTGCAACGTAAGAAGATATATGCCGCATGCAGCACCAATATACATTAAAAGCATTATGCCTAAATTGGCACTGATGTAGAATAATGTGTGCTGCCTGAGACACGTAATCCAGAGCCCCAATGGATAATTGAACCCATGACCCCTGGTTTAGCAGTCCATCTAACAACCATTGTGCTACACCTCTGCCACAAGCACTGTATGGCAGCACACATAGTAAAGGATAACGTGCAGTAAGGTGGCATGCCGACCTACATCACCTCTTAATGGTCAGCACGCAACCTATTGTGCATGTGCAATGTTCAAATATGGTGCCTCCCCCACCCCCCTATGGCAAACCCCACATCCTTGCAGGGAACACATGGAGATACACCACTGAACATACTCCAGGGGCACACACAACCCCAAATTACCAGGGGGTCTGTTTGCCGACGCTGATGGTTTGTCAGCACCCCTTGTTATAAGTGTCCTGGCAATACCTGCTATGTGACACGCATAGCACACCTCATCAGACAATGCACTAGCAATCAGTGAATATGTGTCCATAGGTTGAAAACCACACTGTCTAAACAAGAATAATCCATAATAATGTAAGTGTTCTTTTGTACATGAGAGACACATCGGTGCTATGTGTGGCTGCAGAGATCAGTAGACATACTGTTGTCGACACACTACCCAGTGCGTCTGAAAGATGCGTGCATTCTCAATGTGCATATTCCTGCCACGCAGCCATGCGGAACGCTGGTGCGCGCCTATCTCTGTCGCGTAGCCATGCGGCGCGCAGGTGCGCGAACCGCTATGCACAAATGCGGAAGTTGCATCGCGTGCGTCACCGCGTCTACACGTGCAGACAGGAAAATGGCGTCCCGCAGTAGGAAGCCTGCGTTTAGTCGCCGCGAGCTGCGCCACCTGGCGACATTGATAGGGCCCAAGCTACACAAGCTATTCCCAGGGGCCTCCAGGGGAAGGGACACCGGAAAGGTGCGGAGGGCCTGGGAGCGCATCACAAGGTGGTTCAACCGTGTGGCCGAGAACAAACGGGAGGTAAGTGTATGGCAGCAGGTCAAAATAACCATATACAAAGACAGGGGTGATTGCAGCTGTCCATACCGCTGTGTGTAGGTAGTCTACAACAGTAAAGTGCAGCAGGTGAAACCACATGTACACATCTTTATGTATCACATCTGAGTAGTTTGCCATGTACCCAGGTGTTGACGGACTTGGTCACATAGGGCATGATGCCATCCTGTAGTCATGGCATCTGCTGTTGATGTGCTACAACACACTGTAACACAGCTAGCCCATAGATCTGCCTAAGGAGGGTCCGGAAACATCATGTGCTGATGGCGGGATCTGCATCTGCAGGGTATCACATATGGGTAATCCTCAGGGGTTGTGAAACGTGCATCACATGGTCTGTATCACATATGGGTAATCCTCAGGGGTTGTGAAACGTGCATCACATGGTCTGTCAGACACCCTGGAGCTATGGGGTTCTTTGCCAATGTTGGTCAAGGCAACTCCCCTATCCCCAGGAGCCCTGAGAGCCCATCAGAGTGGGCCCTCAATCACCCTGGTGCTATGAGGTCATTTGCCAATGTGGTTTAATACATCCCCCCTAACCCCAGGAGTACAGAGAGCCCATCAAAGTGGGCCCTCAGTCACCCTGGAGATATGGGGTTGTTTGCTAATGTTGTTTGACACATCCCCCCTATCCCCAGGAGGCCAGAGAGCCCTTCAAAGTGGGCCCACAATCACCCTGGAGATATGGAGTTGTCAGACCATGTTGTTTGACACATCCCCCCTATCCCCAGGAGGCCACAGAGCCCATCAAAGTAGGCCCTCAATCACCCTGGAGATATGGGGATGTTTGCCAATGTTGTTTGACACATCCCCCCTATCCACAGGAGTATAAAGAGCCCATCAAAGTAGGCCCTCACTCACCCTGGAGATATGGGGATATTTGCCAATGTTGTTTGACACATCCCCCCTATCCACAGGAGTACAGAGAGCCCATCAAAGTGGGCCCTCAGTCACCCTGGAGATATGGGGATGTTTGCTAATGTTGTTTAACACATTCTCCCTATCCCCAGGAGGCCAGAGAGCCCATCAAAATGGGCCCTCAATCACCCTGGAGATATGGGTTTGTCAGACCATGTTGTTTAACACATCCCCCCTATCCCCAGGAGGACAGAGAGCCCATCAAAGTGGGCCCTCAATCACCCTGGAGATATGGGGATGTCAGACCATGTTGTTTGACACATACCCCCTATCCCCAGGAGTACAGAGAGCCCTTCAAAGTAGGCCCTCACTCACCCTGGAGATATGGGGATGTTTGCCAATGTTGTTTGCCACATCCCCCCTATCCACAGGAGTTCAGAGAGCCCATCAAAGTGGGCCCTCACTCACCCGGAAGATATGGGGATATTTGCTAATGTTGTTTCACACTTCCCCCCTATCCACAGCAGTACAGAGAGCAAATCAAAGTAGGCCCTCAGTCACCCTGGAGATATGGGGATGTTTGCTAATGTTGTTTAACACATCCCCCCTATCCCCAGGAGGCCAGAGAGCCCATCAAAGTAGGCCCTCACTCACCCTGGAGATATGGGGATGTTTGCCAATGTTGTTTGACACATCCCCGCTATCCACAGGAGTATAGAGAGCCCATCAAAGTAGGCCCTCACTCACCCTGGAGATATGGGGATGTTTGCCAATGTTGCTTGACACATCCCCCCTATCCACAGGAGTACAGAGAGCCCATCAAAGTGGGCCCTCAGTCACCCTGGAGATATGGGGATGTTTGCTAATGTTGTTTAACACATCCCCCCTATCCCCAGGAGGCCAGAGAGCCCATCAAAGTGGGCCCTCAATCACTCCGGAGATATGGGTTTGTCAGACCATGTTGTTTAACACATCCCCCCTATCCCCAGGAGGCCAGAGAGCCCATAAAAGTGGGCCCTCAATTACCCTGGAGATACGGGGTTGTCAAACCATGTTGTTTGACACATCCCCCCTATCCCCAGGAGTACAGAGAGCCCTTCAAAGTGGGCCCTCAGACACCCTGGAGATATGGGGATGTTTGCTAATGTTGTTTAACACATCCCCCCTATCCCCAGGAGGACAGAGAGCCCATCAAAGTGGGCCCTCAATCACCCTGGAGATATGGGGTTGTCAGACCATGTTGTTTGACACTTCCCCCCTATCCCCAGGAGTACAGAGAGCCCTTCAAAGTAGGCCCTCACTCACCCTGGAGATAGGGGGATGTTTGCCAATGTTGTTTGCCACATCCCCCTTATCCAAAGGAGTTCAGAGAGCCCATCAAAGTGGGCCCTCACTCACCCGGAAGATATGGGGATGTTTGCTAATGTTGTTTAACACTTCCCCCCTATCCACAGGAGTACAGAGAGCACATCAAAGTAGGCCCTCAGTCACCCTGGAGATATGGGGATGTTTGCTAATGTTGTTTAACACATCCCCCTATCCCCAGGAGGCCAGAGAGCCCATCAAAGTGGGCCCTCAATTACCCTGGAGATATGGGGTTGTCAAACCATATTGTTTGACACATCCCCCCTATCCCCAGGAGTACAGAGAGCCCTTCAAAGTGGGCCCTCAGTCACCCTGGAGATATGGGGATGTTTGCTAATGTTGTTTGACACATCCCCCCTATCCCCAGGAGGCCAGAGAGCCCTTCAAAGTGGGCCCACAATCACCCTGGAGATATGGGGTTCTCAGACCATGTTGTTTGACACATCCCCCCTATCCCCAGGAGGCCAGAGAGCCCATCAAAGTAGGCCCTGACTCACCCTGGAGATATGGGGTTGTCAGACCATGTTGTTTGACACATTCCCTCTATCCCCAGGAGGCCAGAGAGCCCTTCAAAGTGGGTCCTCAATTACCCTGGAGATATGGGGCTGTCAAACCATGTTGTTTGACACATCCCCCCTATCCCCAGTACAGAGCCCTTCAAAGTGGGCCCTCAGTCACCTTGGAGATATGGGGATGTTTGCTAATGTTGTTTAACACATCCCCCCTATCCACAGGAGTACAGAGAGCACATCAAAGTAGGCCCTCAGTCACCCTGGAGATATGGGGATGTTTGCTAATGTTGTTTAACACATCCCCCCTATCGCCAGGAGGCCAGAGAGCCCATCAAAATGGGCCCTCAATTACCCTGGAGATATGGGGTTGTCAAACCATGTTGTTTGACACATCCCCCCTATCCCCAGGAGTACAGAGAGCCCTTCAAAGTGGGCCATCAGTCACCCTGGAGATATGGGGGTGTTTGCTAATGTTGGTTGACACATCCCCCCTATCCCCCAGGAGGCCAGAGAGCTCTTCAAAGTGGGCCCACAATCACCCTGGAGATATGGGGTTCTCAGACCATGTTGTTTGACACATCCCCCCTATCCCCAGGAGGCCAGAGAGCCCACCCATCAAAGTAGGCCCTGACTCACCCTGGAGATATGGGGTTGTCAGACCATGTTGTTTGACACATCCCCTCTATCCCCAGGAGGCCAGAGAGACCATCAAAGTGGGCCCTCAATTACCCTGGAGATATGGGTTGTCAAACCATGTTGTTTGACACATCCCCCCTATCCCCAGGAGTACAGAGAGCCCTTCAAAGTGGGCCCTCAGTCACCCTGCGAATATGGGGATGTTTGTAATGTTGTTTGACACATCCCCCCTATCCACAGGAGTACAGAGAGCCCTTCAAAGTAGGCCCTCACTCACCCTGGAGATATGAAGATGTTTGCCAATGTTGTTTGACACATTCCCCCTATCCACAGGAGTTCAGAGAGCCCATCAAAGTGGGCCCTCACTCACCCGAAAGATATGGGGATGTTTGCTAATGTTGTTTAACACATCCCCCCTATCCACAGGAGTACAGAGAGCCCTTCAAAGTGGGCCCTCAGTCACCCTGCGAATATGGGGATGTTTGCTAATGTTGTTTGACACATCCCCCCTATCCACAGGAGTACAGAGAGACCTTCAAAGTAGGCCCTCACTCACCCTGGAGATATGAAGATGTTTGCCAATGTTGTTTGACACATTCCCCCTATCCACAGGAGTTCAGAGAGCCCATCAAAGTGGGCCCTCACTCACCTGGAAGATATGGGGATGTTTGCTAATGTTGTTTAACACATCCCCCCTATCCCCAGGAGGCCAGAGAGCCCTTCAAAGTAAGCCCGCACTCACCCTGGAGATATGGGGTGGTCAGACCATGTTGTTTGACACATCCCCCCTATCCCCTGGAGTACAGAGAGCCCTTCAAAGTAGGCCCTCACTCACCCTGGAGATATGGGGATGTTTGCTAATGTTGTTTAACACATCCCCCCTATCCCCAGGAGTACAGAGAGCCCATCAAAGTGGGCCCTCAGTCACCCTGGAGATATGGGGATGTTTGCTAATGTTGTTTGACACATCCCCCCTATCCCCAGGAGTACAGAGAGCCCTTCAAAGTGGGCCCTCAGTCACCCTGGAGATATGGGGATGTTTGCTAATGTTGTTTAACACATCCCCACTATCCCCAGGAGGACAGAGAGCCCATCAAAGTGGGCCCTCAATCACCCTGGAGATATGGGTTTGTCAGACCATGTTGTTTAACAAATCCCCCCTATCCCCAGGAGGCCAGAGAGCCCATCAAAGTGGGCCCTCAATTACCCTGGAGATATGGGGTTGTCAAACCATGTTGTTTGACACATCCCCCCTATCCCTAGGAGTACAGAGAGCCCTTCAAAGTGGGCCCTCAGTCACCCTGGAGATATGGGGATGTTTGCTAATGTTGTTTGACACATCCCCCCTATCCACAGGAGTACAGAGAGCCCTTCAAAGTGGGCCCTCAGTCACCCTGGAGATATGGGGATGTTTGCTAATGTTGTTTGACACATCCCCCCTATCCACAGGAGTACAGAGAGCCCTTCAAAGTAGGCCCTCACTCACCCTGGAGATATGGGGATGTGGCTAATGTTGTTTAACACATTCCCCCTATCCCCAGGAGGCCAGAGAGCCCATCAAAGTGGGCCCTCAATTACCCTGGAGATATGGGGTTGTCAAACCATGTTGTTTGACACATCCCCCCTATCGCCAGGAGTACAGAGAGCCCTTCAAAGTGGGCCCTCAGTCACCCTGGAGATATGGGGATGTTTGTTAATGTTGTTTGCCACATCCCCCCTATCCACAGGAGTTCAGAGAGCCCTTCAAAGTGGGCCCTCACTCACCCGGAAGATATGGGGATGTTTGCTAATGTTGTTTAACACATCCCCCCTATCCACAGGAGTACAGAGAGCACATCAAAGTAGGCCCTCAGTCACCCTAGAGATATGGGGATGTTTGCTAATGTTGTTTAACACATCCCCCCTATCCCCAGGAGGCCAGAGAGCCCATCAAAGTGGGCCCTCAATTACCCTGGAGATATGGGGTTGTCAAACCATGTTGTTTGACACATCCCCCCTATCGTCAGGAGGCCAGAGAGCCCTTCAAAGTAAGCCCACAATCACCCTGGAGATATGGGGTTCTCAGACCATGTTGTTTGACACATCCCCCCTATCTCCAGGAGGCCAGAGAGCCCATCAAAGTAGGCCCTGACTCATCCTAGAGATATGGGGTTGTCAGACCATGTTGTTTGACACATCTCCTCTATCCCCAGGAGGCCAGAGAGCCCTTCAAAGTGGGCTCTCAATTACCCTGGAGATATGGGGTTGTCAAACCATGTTGTTTGACACATCCCCCCTATCCCCAGGAGTACAGAGAGCCCCTCAAAGTGGGCCCTCAGTCACCTTGGAGATATGGGGATGTTTGCTAATGTTGTTTAACACATCCCCCCTATCCCCAGGAGGACAGAGAGCCCATCAAAGTGGGCCCTCAATCACCCTGGAGATATGGGGTTGTCAGACCATGTTGTTTGACACATCCCGCCTATCCCCAGGAGTACAGAGAGCCCATCAAGGTGGGCCCTCACTCACCCGGAAGATATGGGGATGTTTGCTAATGTTGTTTAACACATCCCCCCTATCCACAGGAGTACAGAGAGCACATCAAAGTAGGCCCTCAGTCAACCTGGAGATATGGGGATGTTTGCTAATGTTGTTTAACACATCCCCCCTATCGCCAGGAGGCCAGAGAGCCCATCAAAGTGGGCACTCAATTACCCTGGAGATAAGGGGTTGTCAAACCATGTTGTTTGACACATCTCCCCTATCCCCAGGAGTACAGAGAGCCCTTCAAAGTGGGCCCTCAGTCACCCTGGAGATATGGGGATGTTTGCTAATGTTGTTTGACACATCCCCCCTATCCCCCAGGAGGCCAGAGAGCCCTTCAAAGTGGGCCCACAATCACCCTGGAGATATGGGGTTCTCAGACCATGTTGTTTGACACATCCCCCCTATCCCCAGGAGGTCAGAGAGCCCATCAAAGTAGGCCCTGACTCACCCTGGAGATATGGGGTTGTCAGACCATGTTGTTTGACATATCCCCTCTATCCCCAGGAGGCCAGAGAGCCCATCAAAGTGGGCCCTCAATTACCCTGGAGATATGGGGTTATCAAACCATGTTGTTTGACACATCCCCCCTATCCCCAGGAGTACAGAAAGCCCTTCAAAGTGGGCCCTCAGTCACCCTGCGGATATGGGGATGTTTGCTAATGTTGTTTGACACATCCCCCCTATCCACAGGAGTACAGAGAGCCCTTCAAAGTAGGCCCTCACTCACCCTGGAGATATCGGGATGTTTGCTAATGTTGTTTAACACATCCCCCCTATCCCCAGGAGTACAGAGAGCCCATCAAAGTGGGCCCTCAGTCACCCTGGAGATATGGGGATGTTTGCTAATGTTGTTTGACACATCCCCCCTATCCACAGGAGTACAGAGAGCCCTTCAAAGTAGGCTCTCACTCACCCTGGAGATATCGGGATGTTTGCTAATGTTGTTTAACACATCCCCCCTATCCCCAGGAGTACAGAGAGCCCATCAAAGTGGGCCCTCAATCACCCTGGAGATATGGGTTTGTCAGACCATGTTGTTTAACACATCCTCCCTATCCACAGGAGTTCAGAGAGCCCATAAGTGGGCCCTCACTCTCCCGGAAGATATGGGGATGTTTGCTAATGTTGTTTAACCCATCCCCACTATCCACAGGAGTACAGAGAGCACATCAAAGTAGGCCCTCAGTCACCCTGGAGATATGGGGATGTTTGCTAATGTTGTTTAACACATCCCCCCTATCCCCAGGAGGCCAGAGAGCTCATCAAAGTGGGCCCTCAATTACCCTGGAGATATGGGGTTGTCAAACCATGTTGTTTGACACATCCCCCCTATCGCGAGGAGTACAGAGAGCCCTTCAAAGTGGGCCCTCAGTCACCCTGGAGATATGGGGATGTTTGCTAATGTTGTTTGACACATCCCCCCTATCCCCAGGAGTCCAGAGAGCCCTTCAAAGTGGGCCCACAATCACCCTGGAGATATGGGGTTCTCAGACCATGTTGTTTGACACATCCCCCCTATCCCCAGGAGGCCAGAGAGCCCATCAAAGTAGGCCCTGACTCACCCTGGAGATATGGGGTTGCCAGACCATGTTGTTTGACACATCCCCTCTATCCCCAGGAGGCCAGAGAGCCCATCAAAGTGGGCCCTCAATTACCCTGGAGATATGGGGTTGTCAAACCATGTTGTTTGACACATCCCCCCTATCCCCAGGAGTACAGAGAGCCCTTCAAAGTGGGCCCGCAGTCACCCTGGAGATATGGGGATGTTTGCTAATGTTGTTTAACACATCCCCCCTATCCCCAGGAGGACAGAGAGCCCATCAAAGTGGGCCCTCAATCACCCTGGAGATATGGGGTTGTCAGACGATGTTGTTTGACACATCCCCCCTATCCCCAGGAGTACAGAGAGCCCATCAAAGTGGGCCCTCACTCACCCGGAAGAAATGGGGATGTTTGCTAATGTTGTTTAACACATCCCCCCTATCCACAAGAGTACAGAGAGCACATCAAAGTAGGCCCTCAGTCACCCTGGAGATATTGGGATGTTTGCTAATGTTGTTTAACACATCCCCCCTATCCCCAGGAGGCCAGAGAGCCCATCAAAGTGGGCCCTCAATTACCCTGGAGATATGGGGTTGTCAAACCATGTTGTTTGACACATCCCCCCTATCCCCAGGAGTACAGAGAGCCCTTCAAAGTGGGCCCTCAGTCACCCTGGAGATATGGGGATGTTTGCTAATGTTGTTTGACACATCCCCACATCCCCCAGGAGGCCAGAGAGCCCTTCAAAGTGGGCCCACAATCACCCTGGAGATATGGGGTTCTCAGACCATGTTGTTTGACACATCCCCCCTATCCCCAGGAGGTCAGAGAGCCCATCAAAGTAGGCCCTGACTCACCCTGGAGATATGGGGTTGTCAGACCATGTTGTTTGACACATCCCCCCTATCCCCAGGAGGCCAGAGAGCCCATCAAAGTGGGCCCTCAATTACCCTGGAGATATGGGGTTGTCAAACCATGTTGTTTGACACATCCCCCCTATCCCCTGGAGTACAGAGAGCCCTTCAAAGTGCGCCCTCAGTCACCCTGGAGATATGGGGATGTTTGCTAATGTAGTTTGACACATCCCCCCTATCCCCAGGAGGCCAGAGAGCCCTTCAAAGTGGGCCCACAATCACCCTGGAGTATGGGGTTCTCAGACCATGTTGTTTGACACATCCCCTTTATCCCCAGGAGGCGAGAGCCCATCAAAGTAGGCCCTGACTCACCCTGGAGATATGGGGTTGTCAGACCATGTTGTTTGACACATCCCCCCTATCCCCAGGAGTACAGAGAGCCCTTCCAAGTGGGCCCTCAGTCACCCTGGAGATATGGGGATGTTTGTTAATGTTGTTTGCCACATACCCCCTATCCACAGGAGTTCAGAGAGCCCTTCAAATTGGGCCCTCACTCACCCGGAAGATATGGGGATGTTTGCTAATGTTGTTTAACACATCCCCCCTTTCCACAGGAGTACAGAGAGCACATCAAAGTAGGCCCTCAGTCACCCTGGAGATATGGGGATGTTTGCTAATGTTGTTTAACGCATCCCCCCTATCCCCAGGAGGCCAGAGAGCCCATCAAAGTGGGCCCTCAATTACCCTGGAGATATGGGGTTGTCAAACCATGTTGTTTGACACATCCCCCCTATCGTCAGGAGTACAGAGAGCCCTTCAAATTGGGCCCTCAGTCACCCTGGAGATATGGGGATGTTTGCTAATGTTGTTTGACACATCCCCCCTATCCCCCAGAGGCCAGAGAGCCCTTCAAATTGGGCCCAGAATCACCCTGGAGATATGGGGTTCTCAGACCATGTTGTTTGACACATCCCCCCTATCCCCAGGAGGCCAGAGAGCCCATCAAAGTAGGCCCTGACTCACCCTGGAGATATGGGGTTGTCAGACCATGTTGTTTGACACATTCCCTCTATCCCCAGGAGGCCAGAGAGCCCATCAAAGTGGGCCCTCAATTACCCTGGAGATATGGGGTTGTCAAACCATGTTGTTTGACACATCCCCCCTATCCCCAGGAGTACAGAGAGCCCTTCAAAGTGGGCCCTCAGTCACCATGGAGATATGTGGATGTTTGCTAATGTTGTTTAACACATCCGCCCTATCCCCAGGAGGCCAGAGAGCCCTTCAAAGTGGGCCCAGAATCACCCTGGAGATATGGGGGTTCTCAGACCAAGTTGTTTGACACATCCCCCCTATCCCCAGGAGGCCAGAGAGCCCATCAAAGTAGGCCCTGACTCACCCTGGGGTTATGGGGTTGTCAGACCATGTTGTTTAACACATCCCCCCTATCCCCAGGAGTACAGAGAGCCCTTCAAAGTGGGCCCTCAGTCACCCTGCGGATATGGGGATGTTTGCTAATGTTGTTTGACACATCCCCCTTATCCACAGGAGTACAGAGAGCCCTTCAAAGTAGGCCCTCACTCACCCTGGAGATATGGGGATGTTTGCCAATGTAGTTTGACACATCCCCCCTATCCACAGGAGTTCAGAGAGCCCATCAAAGCGGCCCTCACTCACCCGGAATATATGGGGATGTTTGCTAATGTTGTTTAACACATCCCCCCTATCCACAGGAGTACAGAGAGCACATCAAAGTAGGCCCTCAGTCACCCTGGAGATATGGGGATGTTTGCTAATGTTGTTTAACACATCCCCCCTATCCCCAGGAAACCAGAGAGCCCTTCAAAGTAGGCCCACACTCACCCTGGAGATATGGGGTTGTCAGACCATGTTGTTTGACACATCCCCACTATCCCCAGGAGTACAGAGAGCCCTTCAAAGTAGGCCCTCACTCACCCTAGAGATATGGGGATGTTTGCTAATGTTGTTTAACACATCCCCCCTATCCCCAGGAGTACAGAGAGCCCATCAAAGTGGGCCCTCAGTCACCCTGGAAATATGGGGATGATTGTTAATGTTGTTTGACACATCCCCCCTATCCCCAGGAGTACAGAGAGCCCTTCAAAGTGGGCCCTCAGTCACCCTGGAGTATGGGGATGTTTGCTAATGTTGTTTAACACATCCCCCCTATCCCCAGGAGGACAGAGAACCCATCAAGGTGGGCCCTTAATCACCCTGGATATATGGGTTTGTCAGACCATGTTGTTTAACACATCCCCCCTATCCCCAGGAGGCCAGAGAGCCCATCAAAGTGAGCCCTCAATTACCCTGGAGATATGGGGTTGTCAAACCATGTTTTTGACACATCCCCCCTATCCCCAGGAGTACAGAGAGCCCTTCAAAGTGGGCCCTCAGTCACCCTGGAGATATGGGGATGTTTGCTAATGTTGTTTGACACATCTCCCCTATCCCCAGGAGTACAGAGAGCCCTTCAAAGAGGGCCCTCAGTCACCCTGGAGATATGGGGATGTTTGCTAATGATGTTTGACACATCCCCCCTATCCACAGGAGTACAGAGAGCCCTTCAAAGTAGCCCCTCACTCACCCTGGAGATATGGGGATGTTTGCCAATGTTCTTTGACACATCCCCCCTATCCACAGGAATTCAGAGAGCTCATCAAAGTGGGCCCTCACTCACCCGGAAGATATGGGGATGTTTGCTAATGTTGTTTGACACATCCCCCCTATCCCCAGGAGTACAGAGAGCCCTTCAAAGTAGGCCCTCACTCACCCTGGAGATATGGGGATGTTTGCTAATGTTGTTTAACACATCCCCCCTATCCCCAGGAGGACAGAGAGCCCATCAAAGTGGGCCCTCAATCACCCTGGAGATATGGGTTTGTCAGACCATGTTGTTTAACACATCCCCCCTATCCCCAGGAGGCCAGAGAGCCCATCAAAGTGGGCCCTCAATTACCCTGGAGATATGGGGTTGTCAAACCATGTTTGTGACACATCCCCCCTATCCCCAAGAGTACAGAGAGCCCTTCAAAGTGTGCCCTCAGTCACCCTGGAGATATGGGGATGTTTGCTAATGTTGTTTGACACATCCCCCCTATCCCCAGGAGTACAGAGAGCCCTTCAAAGTGGGCCCTCAGTCACCCTGGAGATATGGGGATGTTTGCTAATGTTGTTTGACACATCCCCCCTATCCACAGGAGTACAGAGACCCCTTGAAAGTATCCCCTCACTCACCCTGGAGATATGGGGATGTTTGCCAATGTTCTTTGACACATCCCCCCTATCCACAGGAATTCAGAGAGCTCATCAAAGTGGGCCCTCACTCACCCGGAAGATATGGGGATGTTTGCTAATGTTGTTTAACACATCCCACCTATCCACAGGAGTACAGAGAGCACATCAAATAGGCCCTCAGTCACCCTGGAGATATGGGGATGTTTGCTAATGTTGGTTAACACATCCCCCCTATCCCCAGGAGGCCAGAGAGCCCTTCAAAGTAGGCCCACACTCACCCTGGAGAGATGGGGTTGTCAGACCATGTTGTTTGACACATCCCCCCTATCCGCAGGCGTACAGAGAGCCCTTCAAAGTAGGCCGTCACTCACCCTGGAGATATGGGGATGTTTGCTAATGTTGTTTAACACATCCCCCCTATCCCCAGGAGTACAGAGAGCCCATCAAAGTGGGCCCTCAGTCACTCTGGAGATATGGGGATGTTTGTTAATGTTGTTTGACACATCCCCCCTATCCCCAGGAGTACAGAGAGCCCTTCAAAGTGGGCCCTCAGTCACCCTGGAGATATGGGGATGTTTGCTAATGTTGTTTAACACATCCCCCCTATCCCCAGGAGGGCAGAGAGCCCATCAAAGTGGGCCCTCAATCACCCTGGAGATATGGGTTTGTCAGCCCATGTTGTTTAACACATCCCCCCTATCCCCAGGAGGCTAGAGAGCCCATCAAAGTGGGCCCTCAATTACCCTGGAGATATGAGGTTGTCAAACCATGTTGTTTGACATATCCCCCCTATCCCCAGGAGTACAGAGAGCCCTTCAAAGTAGGCCCTCACTCACCCTGGAGATATGGGGATGTTTGCCAATGTTGTTTGACACATCCCCCCTATCCCCAGGAGTACAGGGAGCCCATCAAAGTGGCCCCTGTCTCACCCTGGTGATATGGGGTTGTTTGCTAATGTTGTTTGATACATCCCCCCTATCCCCAGGAGTACAGAGAGCCCATCAAAGTGGCCCCTCACTCACCCTGGTGATATGGGGTTGTTTGCTAATGTTGTTTGATACATCCCCCCCTATCCCCAGGAGTACAGAGAGCCCATCAGAGTGGGCCCTCAATCACCCTGGTGCTATGGGGTCGTTTGCAAATGTTGTTTAATACATCCCACCTATCCCCAGGAGTAAAGGGAGCCCATCAGAGTGGGCCCTCACTCACCCTGGTGATATGGTGCAGTGTGCCTATGCTGTTGAATCCATTCTCCCCATCTCCAGGAGGCCTGATACCTGTGTATGCTTTCCATGGAAACACCCTGCTTCTATGTTGTAATTCGCTGCTGAGGTGCTGTAGGACACACAACACCCATGGGGCCCGAGAGCTGACTGTAACGGAGGGTATGTCAGTCAGATATGTTCCTAAGCTATGTTGGGTAGGTTGCACATCTCACACAGTCCATGGGGTCCTGAGCTCGACACACACACTGTAGATGTACCCAAATGATCAGGTAGATGCAGATGTGGATGTGCATAAACAAAAACTCAACCACCTTAAATACGAGATCTAATTCTGAAGGTCTGTAACAGAGACATGACCCCAGCAATGCATGGTGAGTCAGGTCACACATCTGGCCAGCCCCCAAGCAGCACACACCTCTTTGCAGATGAATATCACAGATGTTTTTGGAAGGATACATGCACCTGTTCATGTTGTACACCACAGACTGAAACCCACACATGAGCAGAGGTGGCAATAGGTCATAGCCGATGCAAAGGCGCATGCCCCGTAGTGTTTGCAGTCACACCTCCCATAATCAACGAGGGCCCACGTCAGATGAACATAACAACATCCGATAGGCCAAATGTGAAAGATGCACGTCCACCATGAGCAGTATGCTGCGTGCAACAGTGGCCAACTAGGTCAGACATACCTACCATTATCCCCACGACACACAGGTCACACAGCGCCTGTAGTGTGTCAAACATTGCTATCCATGGACCTGTTCAAAGCCACATGTCATGGATGTGGCCCCTGATAAGGTCTAGAGGGCCATCCACCGAACGTCCCATGTATGGGCACATCACCCATGTGTGCTGGGATAGCATATTGCCACTGGGTGTGTGTTGGATAACATGTCTAGATCATGTCACCCCAAATGTGTAAAACATAACACATACAGGGTTAGTGGGGGAGAAGGATGGACATCATGTCTGACAACCATAACGTGGCAGGGCTTTGCCATGTCAGTCAAGGGGGCCACAGGGGAATGGGCTGGTGCATTCAGGGTGGCACGGCCAAAGCACATAGGTGTCACTGCACACATGGCCAGACCCACAGCGATGCATGCAGCTGGCACTGGGGACAGCTAATCAACAGGGACAAGCAGGGATTAGTTGTCACATGTCGGTATTGTCTGCCCTGTTGCAGTCTGTGTGTGTCTGCTCTACAGCGGCCATTGTGGAAGCATATGGGAGCATCACACAGCGCCTGTGTGCTGCCCTTATGCCTCTCCCAAATGCTGCTCCCCAGTTCATCATGTTATGCTAAACCAGCAGGTCATTGTTCCTGTAAGCGCAAAACACCTCAATGGTATTGCCACTCCTGTGTCTGCGCCTGCCGACATTTCCCTTCCGGAAACAATGGTGTATGTTAACTCCCATCCCTAGGAGCTGTTTTTACCTCACCCAAACAAAATACCAGGAGTAGTGTGAAAACGTCCTTTGCACGTCTCCCCTCAAATTGTACATAGGCTGTAAAACCACTGTCATCATGGAATAACAATCCATGTGTCTGAACACATGTGCAAAATGTGCCGGTAGCTCATCTGTCAATGACAACAATGTTTGCTGTCCAGAATGCCTAGGGCCCACTCACTCAATGTCTGATTGTATGACATGTGGGATGGCATACTAGAGTGGTTGGCCAACCTGAGTAGCCAAGCTCAATACCCACGACCACACTGACGTGGCTGTGGTGGCAGCCATGTCACCAGGGAAGTGACCTCCCCCCTGTGCATCCCATGGAGTCAAACCAACAGCTGGCTGGTTCTGAGAGGGTCCTACCCCCTCTAAACATCGGGATTGCCCGGCGTTGCCCCTGAGGAACGTACTATGGCCAAAAAGCCCTGGAGGGATCCCCAGTCTCCCCAGGCCCTTTTGTGGCCAAAGCAAGGTCTGGAGGCCGTAACCTGGTCTGAACCCCCTTGGCCCATGCTCCTGGGTACTGGCTGGGGCCGGTACCACAACACAGGCATAGCCAGTGTCACTGGACCAGAGGATGCTGGCCAACAAACGCTGTCCTGCGGCTATCCTGGGCCATCAAGGTCCTCCTTACTAAGCCACACCACACACATTGTGTCACCAGAACCCACACAGATTTGGGTCACAGCATGGGCTAAGGGACCATCAGTGCTGATGGGTGCAGTCTGTGACACACTGGTACCAGGTCACCCATGTGCCCACGCTTCTCAGTACCAGAAACACACTAAGCCTGAGCGCACAGTGACAATATATGTCCAATCCTCTGAGGGGCCTGGTGACTGTGTCAGCTCCGAGGGTACTCATGTAATTCACCAGGAGGGGCCTGCATGACCCATGAGTCGATTGCCTTCGCCTGAGGATATGTCCCACCAGGATCTGCACAGACAAGTAGTCAGGGTCAACACCGGTCCAGTGGCAACTGAATCAAAGCACAGGCCACAGGATCCAGACAATCACCAAGATCCCCGGACTCCAAGGGTGTCGTCAACCCTGCCAGGACATCAGAACATAATGGATACTCTACTGAAAAGGATGGGATACACCTCTTAAAACCTCCACACATGGGTACTAGCAGGATACTATCTACCCTGAGACCTGCATCAACAGCCTCCCAAACAACATAGCCCCCTCAGCACTATATTGTGGGGTGGTACACTATGATGAGAATATACTGTCACAGATGACATGCTGTTAACCCTTCTGGCAGGGGCCCAGGAACGTAGTTGCCTTGGATTGCCATGCCTGCCATGCATCCCTGCTGTCAACCTTGATATTGTCCAAAATCATGTACATGGGTCCGTATGTGATGGAGTTCGCACTACATCTATAACTTCTACGTCCGCCCCTCCCGTATGACAGAGGAAGGGTATATGTAGCACCTGTCAGGCATGGCCAGACCAAGTCAACTTTTCCCAACAGAGTACCATTGGACTGGTGTGAGGGCACAGGCTGAGTCTCCCCCATTGCCATTGTGTCATGGTCACGTGTCTGGCTGTCAGCCGCTGAAGTGGAACACTGTATACAGGATAAATTTTGTGACACCCCCTGTACTCATTGCAAGCTGTCAGTGACATGGTGGCAGCAAACATCCAAAGAGGTGGATGCTGACAGGCCCACCCTAAACAGGCTGACCAAGATGTGCAATCCTGCAAAGGGGAAAGCCGACAAAGATAGCTCCATGTCCAGAACCAAAAGATGCTGCAAGGCATATGCCCAGCATGGACCACCCTCTGCACAATCTGATGAAAAGGGTCACTAATCTACGGAGCCACCACATTTGCAAGCCACACAGCTGTAGCAGACACAGCAGCGTCAGCCTCCACAGGGCCTGGGGGTCCTTGATAAGGTACATCCCCCCCCCTGGCCATCAACGTAAAACATATGTAAACAATCCCATGAGGTCTATGCCTCCGCATGCACGGATGGTGGGACAGACAATCGGACCCCTATACTCTGTCCATCATAGGAGGTGGCACAGGCCACCTTCCCACAGCCTCTCCTCCCCACAACAGAACCGAAGGTCAGTTCCCACAAACGCACCCCAAATGGTCTCAGACATAAAGCGTTACCTAGTTCAGGAGGGGTACAAGTGGGAACACCTCCACAACAGGGCTCTGTGTTTCACTGCCCCTATCTCAACATAACTGAGACAACAGGAGGACACAGACACATCTGAGATCCCACAGATCTGGCCAGGTTATGCTTCATAGAGATGTACACATGCCGTTAAATAGGAGACGTATCCCCATACCCCCACAGTCCTGACTGGCCCCCATCCACAGTTCACAAGGATGCCAACACACATGTGCACAGCCACAAAATACCCCGTAAGTTTACAGGGTTTCCACTTTCAGGGAGGGCACTATCAATGCAAAGCCCACCCCCTGGGGCCGGCCACAGCACCCAGAGTATGCACAAGGTGCATGGCTGGGGGAGCTGCCCTTCCCCATACAAGGGAGATATGTGTATAACCACACCTGGACGATTGGGCCATCTGGACAGAGTCAAAGACTCTGGACCGGTCCACTCTCCCTCTCACACACCACGTGTATGGCAAGATGTATGCCGTCTCAGAGATCGCAGGGCATCCCTCCAGACTCGCAAACATTTGCTGGAGGTCAGATGAGCACAGGAAGGTAGAAGACTGCCAACCACCCATCTGCTGCAGGCTCGCCATCCTTGCATTGTGCAACTGTGATCCTGGCCACTACAAGCAACGCGGTTCTTGGACAGAGAGATGTTCCAGCAGCTGTGGCACATGGCAGTCAAGTAACATGTGTCCCACTATGCACGTCTGCACTGGGAGCAGCCCAATGCTTCTGCACCTCCCAATGGTCGCATGCAACAGGCTGTCACTCTGATTGGAGAGTGACTGCAGACAACCCCACTCAGCCCCTGTACTGGGGGCGTTAAGCAGCAGAAAGTTGGGAGGTGTCACCTGTTTTGCAAACGCCACCTCTGCCCACCATCACAACAGATGCTGTCAAGGTGGGGTGGAGTGCTCATCTCCTGAACACCTCACCCACAGCCACCTGGAGGTCCAGGGGAGTCATCCCAGCACAGACATTTGGGGGCTCAGAGCAATGAGCCTATCACCCCAGACATTCAACTCGCCCTGATAGGGCAACACACGAGTAGTTCACACAGACAATCAGGTAGCCAATTCCCAGGTGCCGAAAGGAAGTGTCACAGGCTCTCTGTCATATAGGAGCAAGGCCCATAAACTGTGGCCGATTGACACAGAGCAACATACCCATCTCCTGACAGGCTATCTCCATGGCAATGTCAAATATCTTTCATACAGAATCAGTAGTGAGGTGCGCCGGCACACATGGACCCTATACATGTAGCACCTCAGCAGAGCATTGAAACACCACGGAAAAGCAGATATAGACCGCTCTGCAGGTGTGTCACATGCCACAGGTACACAGTTAGGTTCCCTCATTCCGGCTCATTGATGACATGCAAAGGGTTCCCTCTGCGCAGCTGGGGGCATGACACGCTATATGTCCCCTCTGACATTCTGTGGATTGCAAGGACACTATGCAAGCCCCAGGGGTACTGAGACAACATGATCCACATAGCCCCATGCTGAACACACTAGGTGTGGAACCCTCTGCACCCATGTCTGTCACATGGCCACCCGCACGGACATGTTCTCTGTCACAGACCCACAGTCGCAGGGTGAGGGGACAGTATACCATCCACACCCACAGTCTGTAATTCCCTGAACCTGGTTAGGGATAGCTGAATGCTTTATGCCACCCCCTCACCCTGGATGTGTGACATGGCCGTTTTGCGGCCATGAAACCGTCCACAAGGTGTGCCCATGCGTTCAGGTGGGAGGGAGTATCCAGCTGGTGTCCACAAATGTGCGTAAAACACCGTGCCGTCCCACACGATGCAGTGTGGGGTTAACAACGTCACCTCCCACACACTGGTATACAAATTAGGTCAGTCAGAGAAAACTGCAATGCCATTGCTGCACCATCACTACCCATTGATGGTCAAGCAGGTGCCTCCCATCCGCTTTGAGCGTGCGTGGTGGAGTGTCTGCCCCCACTGACCCCTCCCCTGGAACCACCTCCAGTGGCATGCGACCGCAATCTTGTTGTGGCCAAAGCTATGAGGGCCCTGTCAGAGGCCCTGGATACTACGTCCATAATGTTTCTGTCCTTGATGGTGCTACACATTAGTGGCAGCACGTCATCAGGGCGTATCAGTGGGGTGGAAGCTGTAGTGGCAGGTTCACCCTACACAGGGATACAACATGATATGGTCCCCCTACGGACACAGACACATGTCATGCCTATGGTGGATGTGTACATTCATTTGGTCAAGCAGCATCATCTACCTTTCTCCTTCCCATAGTCCCATGGCCCAGATGCAGGGAAGGAACATTGTACTGTAAAATATTGGAGAGCCGTGGCTCACTATTTGCAGGGGACCCAGCTACACATAGGGTCCCCTCAGCTATCCCCTCACTCGGATCCATTCCATGTGAGAACAGCAGTTTCACAGAGAAATGTCTCCTATAGTTTTGTAAAGTGTCTCACATACCTCTATCATGGCATACCATCCGCTGTGCATGTCCATGTCAACACTCACAATGTGAGAGCCATGGCAGCCTCCAGGGCTCCACGTCATCCTGCCTGTGTGCTCGACAGCTGATGGGAAGTTACATGGTGCGCAGCTCACACCTTCACAGGCCATTAAGGCTCTGGTGGAGGCCCATACAGGGATGGTATGTTTGATCAGGGCGCAGAACAACACCTATCCCATACATACCCAACTCTGAAGCACCCCCCATAGGGGATGGTGGAGATCCATGGGAGGTAGTGGAACCCCTCCACAGGGCCCTGCCACTCCAGGGACACTTCTCTGGCATCTATGACTAGGGGCCCCCACCAGTGGGAAGTATGCCCCTCACTGTTCTGGGAACCGCATACCTACACACCTGTACCAGATGATGTCACAGAAACTAAGGGGTTGCTCTGCGCAAACACAACATTGCCTCTAGGGGATGTGTCACCCTCTCTCACCCTCCCTGTCTCTCCCACTCTCGCACACTCCCCCTCTCTCTCCCCCCCTCTGTCTGTTTCTATCTCTCCCACCATTCCACCAATGTGTTGTCTAGAGGTGGTGATATGGGGGGCAGCATGTAGGCGCTGTGCAATGCTGCTAGCTGGTGTCCTATATGACTCTGCTTGACGAACCCAGATAGGCCCCGTTGTTTCCACTTGTGATAAGGAAGCTTATCATAGTTCAGGAGGGAGCTATAAAAGAGGTGAATTGGCTCTAAACAAACAACCTGTCTTTGCTGGTAGAAATACTAAAACAGAATGTTTTCATAAAAGACTACCAGTCCCAGAATGCACCAGGTTTCAAACAGCCTCTAGAGGAGCTGAAGTGGGGAAATGTGTGTTCAATCAGGAGAGCTATGAGGTAATCCCCAATCACTCATCTCCAAGGGCAGGGCTTGATTCAGCACAGCTGAGCTGTGCTAGGGTGGAGTATCTCTCTAAACAAGTTAAAAGTAAAACATATTCTACACAGAATGAGATGGAGATCAGGGAGCAGCAACAACGTGGAAGGAAGAAGAGAAAGACATCTTGGCGGTCTAAAGAAGGAGCCCACAGCAGTACGTGTGTTGGGAGTCATTCCAGAGGCAAGCATACTCCATTGGACTGGAGGAAGCCAGAGGAGTGGGGTTACAGAGCCAGGAATTCCCAGACGGCTGCATTTGGAAGGGGCCCTAAGACCAGTGCAAGAAGGTATGTGAAGAGAGACCCAGTGTCCAGGGATCTTGATTGGAAGGCTGGACATAAAAGCTGGACTACTTACTGGCCAGGATATCTGGAGAGGAAACCTAACAGCAAAGGAAGCTCAGGTATGAACACTGATCTATGCCCTAGCTCTTCACCTGGGAGACAGCAGGGAAACAAATATTGTCCTGAGAGTGATCCATTAAGGAATTCCTCTGAGCCAGACCATGATATTGATTCTATGATATTTGAAGAAGAAGGAGATATTTTAAATGATCAGAATGAATACATGGATTGCTCTCTGACTAGGCTGCTGTGGTAAAATACTTTCACAAATACAACAACCATCAAAAGGAACTATAACTCATTCTTTTATCTACCCAGAAAAGTCTGCAAGAAAGCTTTAGGGTAGGTTTTGAGCCACGTAGAGAAAGTGAACCAGCAAAGGGGTTTGCAGCTGGCTAATTATTGGTAATTGAGCCATGCACAGTTGCACGTGAGCTCTGAAAGGAAACTACTGTTTGTGTGTGAAAATAGAAGAAAGTTATCCTTGAAAAATAACAGTTTTTGGTTACTTTTGGGTTTTGTTTTTGCTTTTGGAGCACTGCTAAAAGTTATTAGCAGGAGCCCTCAAAAAGACCTTTTCTGTTTCCCATCAAGGTCTTTATTGTTTGATGGCTTAAGAAGTTCAGTTGCTTATATCATGATTTGTTTTTCCTAAGTACAATACTGAAGCAAGTGTCCTTTTGTGTTACCAAGTAAATCTGTGTGGGAGAATTAACCCCATGAATAAAATATATTTTTCTTTGCTTACACTCGAGCAACACAACTCATTATTTTGTGAACGGCTGATTCTGGTATGAATGGACTACATCCCCCACAATCCTTTGCAAGTCATAATAGTAATTTGCCTTTGCCAAGACTGTGGACATTCACGGCCAGCGGCCCCCGTTTACACACTTCATCACACATGTGCAGCCCTATTCACACATTTCCCAGTGAGCAACTGTTACAGGTGTGTAACTATGCTGTATGTGCAAAACAGACAGCAGGGGACAGGCAGCAGAAAGATGCTGGTCACACAGAGGTTTGTCTATGTTGTCCAAACACCTGTGGTAACTGGAAAGTGATGACCCCAACCTATGTTTGCATATCCACAGGTGGAGGACCTGAGGAAGAAGGGTCGTGAACTCCGGCAGTTTCATCCAGAGTACCTTGAGTGCTTCAGCAGGGGGCCGGAACAACAACAAGATGGTGAGTATTGCCAGGGATGACTCCCAGTTCCAAATGTCACATTGGCCCACCAGCCTGTGTGTTGCCTGCATACGTACATGTGTTATGTAACACACATGGACGTGTCGTAATGTATGTCATCTTTCACAGAGGGAGAGGACAGCAGTGCCGAACAGGGAACCTCTGCCTACACCCTTTGACGGCCCACCACCCGCCTTGCAAGGGAGAGGGAGGTGGTGGAGGTGACGGAGGAGGAGGAGGGGGAAGAGGAGGTGGAGGAGCAGGATACAGAGGTGGTGGAGGAGGGGGAGCAGGAGACAGAGGAGTTGGAGGAGTCTGAGGAGGCGGAGGAGGAGGACGCGTTGGTGGTGCTGCAAGACACAGAGGTGGAGGAGGAAGACACAGAGGAGGAGGATGAGCCCCACCAGTTCCTCCCCGAGGGGGATGATGTGCAATGGAGGGGGGATGCGGGGGAGGGGGGGTCAGGGGGTGGGGGACATGTAGAACATGTTAGAGTGGGGGTGATTGCATGGGCGGAGAGGGTGGTGGGAGGGAGTTTGGGGAGGGGAGCAGGTAGGGTGGAGGGTGCGGGGGAACACAGCACAGCACAGGTCTCTGTGGGCCCCCGTCAGACACTGCAGGCGGAAGCACGGGACGGGCATCGTCGTGTCACCACGCCATCCACGGTCACCAACGTATCACATGCACATGCCAGCACACAGACCACGGCCACTGTGTGTCTGTGTGCTGGCAGGTGCATGCATGATGTGCTGGTGGCAGTGGATGACGTGAGGCGCGACGTCCGTCTTGTGTTCCATGCACTACAGTGTCTGACGGGGGCTGTTCAGCAGGTGAACGCCGATGTTGCACAGCTGCAATGTTGGCGTTCATCTGCTGAAGGGCATCACAGGCGTCATTGATGGCACCTGTGACGCCCAGATGTGCCCTGTGCTGTGCTGTGTTCCAACAACAGACAGGGGGCATGTTTTCTTTGGCATGTTGCCAATGTTTTTGTACGTTGTAAAATAAACAGTTGCATTTGTTTTATGACACAATGGTCACGGATTTCCCTTACACACTCACTATGGATGCAAGTATGGGATATGTGTGTGGACCAGGATAGGCAGTGAAGGTAGACATGGATTTCATACGTGGACTGGCTCAACATGCAGTCATGGGGGCTAAACATGTGTGCGGGAGTGTGACAGCAGGGTAGGCGCATGAGATGTTGCATTTTAACGGGTTCCCGGGAACAACCATGTCACAGGGTTGGGCGTGATTTAAACAGATGTGTTAGTGGACATCTGCATCATACCCATGCCACCCATGTCTGTCAGTGCCACATGCATGCCATGGGGTTGGTTGTGCAGGCATGTCATCAGTGTTCCAGCCAGGGGCAATGGTCACTCATATGCAAACAATGTTTGGGGTATAAGGGTATGCAAATAATGATGGATCTGAATAGTCACCATGCAAACTGTAACCAGTCCCCCTGCCACAACATGGGTGTGTGTGTAAAGGGGCCTGCTGCAGCCAAGGGGCAATGAACACACTCTGTGCAGGTCACACATGGCATGTGCTGGCATCTGTGTAGAACTACCTGCCAGTGCAAACAACACAACAGCAACGGGCCTGGGTGCAGGTCAGATGTTTAGCAACGAAACATGCATGTACACAGTACATAGGGGAGCACAGGGACACACATTGGACGCACACTTTGCATGTATGTTACCATATCATTTTATTCACGCAGTTATGGTCGACGGCGTGGCCGCCCACGTCTGCCACGTCTCAACCCCCCCCCCCCTGGTGCCCCACCCTCCTGCTGTGCTGGTGGCGGTGGTGGAGGCGGTGATGGTGGTGGTGGTGGTGGTACAAATCATTGCATTACAGCAAGCATGCCCTCCAGGGCCACAGCAATCCTTTCTAACGGCATGGCCCTCACCTCTTCCCGCAATTCCCTTATCTCCTGCCGTAACAGGTCCACAGAATTGCGTATGGCTTCCGATGCCTGACGACTGCCTGTGGGTGGAACAAAGGGTGGCCTGTGAGATCCATCTCCAGTAATCAACCATCACACGCAACAATGTCACACATATAACACATGTTTTTCATTGTGTTTGGACAGACTCTAGTAGAAACATGGAAATGTTTACAATACCTCATTGTCAGAGATGTATATGTCACAGCCACACACAGCACATGGTTCAGTTACGTGATGTGGGGGGCAAACACAAGTATACACAGGCTGCGCATACACACCCACATACTGCAGACGTTACAATAGGCGTGGTGACAGATAGCAAATACATGTCCATTGTGTAGGGGGTTGGAGCGTATGTGCTGGACAGCAACCACACCTGGGGAGTCGCATTGATGAAGCAGAGGTTGGTTGAGAACAGCCAGCCCAGGTGAAACCACAGTTGGAGGGATACACGCAGCATGGACAGGTTAAAAATTCAGCGCTATTGACTCTGAGAGATGGGGTGGAAGCACCAGCATTACAAACCTTACGTGGGCATGTCCACTGCTGCTTTATGTGTCTGTTGACACAGGGGTTCACTTACACCTAGTGGCAACAGAGCACGGGTCTGATAACAGTGCAAGTACACCTTCATACACATGTGGGGGTTTTAGACAAAGCATGGGTAGCACCAGATGGTGCAGCAGAGGGGGACAGACCGCAAGATTGCACAGACAGGGTTATGATGCGCAATCAACAGCAGGTGGTAACCCCTAGGGATGTGTGGTGAGTCACAGAGCTGGGGGGGGGGGATCCCTGATTCAGGTTGGCAGCAGGGGTGTCACCTGTGAGGTGTTCAGTCTTTCCAAAAACAACAGGGGGCATAAGCTGACCTGTGTGATCAGGTGGGTGGGTCCCAACCCATGCAATTGTGAAACCAATTGTCATATATACAGGAACGGGACATGTTGATAGCCCTGTCTGCATGTCTAGCAGCCTACCTTAGTTGTGGACATACAGGCAGTCTCCAGGGACCTGTAAGCCTCCAAAACCATACCTACATGACCTTTCACCCTGTCCTTTCCGTACATTGTGCAATATGGGTGTCATAACAAATTTTAAATGCTAATGTCATATCTTATGATTGGTTTTCACCTGGAAATGCAGACTGTAGGGTATGGGGGCTGTGTGACGTTGCATTACATACAATCTTTAGGTTTGCGTATGGTAGCTCTGATTGTCCATGGACTAGGGGATAGTGGGCATTACTTTTTCTGGCACATGGCTGTGCTTCTGTGATGAGGCTGACTGCTGCAAGTGCAATGCTAGTATTGAGGTTATGACTCATAACATGCTGCACCTTAAACTGCATTCCTCTTATGTCTGCATCCATAGGTGTCAACGGACCCTAGGCAGTTCTGTTGTGTGTCACAGTGAGATCAGCAAATATACGTGATACCCTTTTGTTGTCTAAAATGTCTACTGTCTACGGGAGACAGACATGTCACAGCTGTGGAAGATATGTTGTCACATCCACCATACACACCCCAAACAGAGACTAATGGTTTGTGTGTTGTGGTTGTGCCGGTCTGTGGTCACCACTGTTCCCTCTCAGCTGTGCGCATGTGTGTGTGCACACACCTTGCCGAGCAACCAAAACAACTTTATGACAGAGCGCACATAAATTATGTCTCTGATTCTGATCAACATCAACACATACGTGTTCAAATGTACATGTTATTGTGTATTTCTGCATTCCACAGGTTCTAAGATATGTTTCACTGAAATCACTGTGGTGCACATACTGTATCCTGACGTGTAGTCTACTGTTACGTTATATAAGCTTGCCTGCCATTGTGTGGAGTGGACCAAATTGACATTACTCCCATAAGATGCACAGCTGATATCTTATGCACACTCAGCATACAGAACATTGGAGGTAACAATGGTTATCACCCACCTTCTGCATCTTGACGTGCAGATGTAGCATGGGCTCTTAGCTCCGCCATCAGAACATCCTCCCCGATCTCCTCCTGCCTCAGTGGTAGGCTGCCCCCTGTTGTTCCAGACCCCATTGTTGTATGGCTCATCATGTGTGGCTCCAGGGGCCCCTCGCTGGAAGATGTGCTGCCCCCCGACACAGCAGCCTCTGCCTCCTCCATGATGTGAGGGCCGGACATTTCACCCCCTCCTCCTCCTCCTCCTCCTCCTCCTCCTCTCCCTCCTCCTCATGGGTCATCATGGTACTGTAGTAACCTGCATTATGGACAATCACACACAGCACACATATGTTTACGCACTCCAGCTATGTAGACGTGTGTGCTGCAGACAACACATACATGATGGTGGTGGGACCCTGCATGTGTGCTGCATCCAGGATCCCCTACACCCTCCCATACCTGTCTGTCACCACCATGTACCTGTACCAAGGGAAAAGGTGTGCTTTTTAGCCCTACACACCTTGTTTGTTTGCCATGCTTCTGTTTCTGCTCCAATTGCGCATGTAGCCGACATTCCATCTCTCACCCCATCTGGACAAAATATGTCCACTCACGGCTGCTCATTCACTGCCCTTACACCTGCTTTGGCTATCCCCTGATTGAGTGCGCATGCCATTGAGCAGGGCATATGTCCTTGTGACATACTATCATCACAGTGCTGCATGTGCTTGGCAGTGTCCTACTATGCAGCAAGCTGCAAATGTTGATCACCTTGGGCGCAGTGACAAGCACATGCAGCACTGTGCGTATAGTATGTCATATAAACATGCCCTTATCACAGGCCAATGCAATAATACAGGGGTTTGGAAGCACTGTTGTGGGGGTAGGTTAGGGGCTGGTACAGGTGGACATGTTTGTGACAGGTGGGGGGAATGATGGGATGAGGGACACATGTTGAATGTGTCCTGGGAACATGGCAAAAGAACAGGGTGTCCCAAGCCAATACCACGACGTGGAGAGCTCAGAGGGACCAAAACCTTTTTGGAAAATACATATGTCACTCTCCCGACACAGGCCATGTTTTGCTGCCTTCTTCAGGTGCATCATGTGGACCACACATCTGCTCTTCTTCCTTGAACATGCGTGTACTACTACACCTTGCCAATTCAATGTCAAACGTGTGTGATAGGGGAGGTTCCCATACACTATGCAGCAACCGGAGACTGCTGAAATGCCATGCGTAGCTGCAATGCAAATCAAAACACTCTTTCTGTCTTTCACTGTGCTATCTCCTTCCTTCAATACAAAGTCGGATCTGAACACATTTAATTGACAGTTGTTCAGAATTTACTTTGAAGTGATGGATGGAGATAGCACAGTTTAAGATGACATGCGTGTTCTGATGTGCATTACATCTATGCCTGGCATTTCTGCAGTCTCCAATTGCTGCATAGTGTATGGGACTCTCCCTTTCACACGCTTTGGAACTTGAGTTGCCAAGGTATAGTGTTACATGTATGTTCAAGGAGGTTGAGCAGCTTTTAGGTCCACTTATTGCCCCTGAGGCCGGCAGCAGAACCCAGCCTGTGTTGGGTCAGTGGCATATGTCTTTAACAGCAAACATTAGTTGTCCTTTTGAGTTCTCCACGTCTTGGTATTGGCTTGATGTAGCCTTTCTCGTGGGTTTGTGCCTTTGTGTTGAACAGAACAGGGTGTGGAAAGGTACAGCACACACCTGTGACACCTGCATAGGTAAATGATGGGGCTTGGAAGAGAGGTATGGAAGTACATTTGCAGATGTTTGCTGTTTACACAATGGGTATTTCAGGAAGGTCATGAGAGGTTAGAGGTATACTTAGCATACTTACCTGCATGCGGATGGGCTGTGTCCAGGGCCGCAGGCAGTCCATATGTATAGATCGGGCCCAGTCTTTCAGCGAGCTGCTGTTCGAGGGGCGTGAGCATAGGGGGGAGGGGGCCCCCACCACCTGTGCCCCTAGCATGTTCTTGTTCAACAGCCATGTGGTGGCGCACCCCTCTTTTAATATCAGAAAACCGTTTTTTCAGGCTTTCAATATCTCGTGGTGGGCCCCCTACCTCTGCAACTGCAACGCGAACCTCCTCCCACACTGCGTTACGTCCAGCCACAGTTGTGCGGCTGCTGAGCCTCCCAAACAGGACCTCATAATTTTCCAATACCATAGCAAGGAGGTTGTGGTTCTCAGCATCTTTGAACCGTGTGGCCCTCCTCCTCTGTGTTTCCGGCACAGGGACCCTTTTTCTTTTTGCAGTGTGTCTGCTCTGTGCAGCCTGGCCCTTTCCTGATGGCCCTGCTGCTGGCTCAGCCTCCATAGGGCCGGCAGGCCCTGCCTCCAGAGGAACAGGTGGACACACCTCCCCCACCCCCTCGCCCTCTCCCTCCCTCTCCCTCTCTCTCTCTCTGACCCTCTCTCTCTCCGTCTCACTCTCACTCTCCCCCTCCCTCTCCATCACCCTCTCCTCTCCTCTCTCCACACCCAACCTCACCTGACCTCACCTCACCCCTTCTCCCTCACCTACACACAACACAACACAGACGGAACAAATATGAACACACTACAAACAACACAGCACAATATACTGTCACACCGCCCCCCCTGGTGGCAATGGCGGGTCACAACAGAAAGGGGGTGGACACAGAAAGTTTGTTTGTGGAGGAGTTTAGCTCAATTGCAGGGCCCAGGTTTTTATAGGCCTGGTAGCCTGTGTAACTAAAAGCTCCCAAGAATATCACAGTCCGAGGGTAGGGAAAATATAAGGCTTTTATTTCCCGTGTTGCAAATAGGTTCCATAGCTCAGATTACATCAACACACAAAGAAATGTCCTTTCTCCAGGTTAAAGGAAAAGAAACATGAACTGAAAAATCTGTTAACTTCACAGCAATGCCAAACGAAATACAGCATCAAACTTTACCCCAGACCACAGCTATTCCTCTGCTAGGGCTCAATTCTTTCGGCCAGGCAATAGCTACAATCCATCGGGAGGTCCGAGGGATCCTCCGGGAATTCCACCTGCATGGGCTCGCAGTCCGGAATGTCTAGGGGCTCTCCTTCAGGCTTTCTGTATAATGCTTGTATGATGCCCCAATGTTCAGCATCTAAAGGTAAGTCTTTGCTTTGTATAATTTTATAATGCGGACAGTCTCTCCTGCACACTGTTCCTTCTCTAGAAAGTTTCCTGTTTAGTACAGGTTTGTATTTTGTAGCATGAATGCCTAGAAGGACAGCATTCTCCGGTGCCCTGCTCCTTCTGCGTCACAGCATTCATAAAATCATAGTTAGTAAAATGGTAATTACCTTTTCTTCTAAGGTTATCACAGTGAGGTGAGGGCTGAGGCCTGTTCCTGCTGGGTCTTGGCTTCTCAGGCGCCAAGGTAGGCCTCCGGTTCTCAGGTCGGCCTTCTGCTGGGGTTAGGCCGCACTTGCACCACAGCTTCTTTCTCCCAGGGCCTTGAAAGTTACCCTTCAAAATTCCTCTTTCACCTCTTTCTTTGCTACTCCCTGTTGCGCCTTTCAACAGTTGCTGGCCTTTGCCAAACTCAGGCCTTGGACTCTCTGGTACAGTCCTCCTCCTTTCAGGGTTAGCTTCCTTACGGTATCTTTCCCTCCTGGAAAGTGTATCTTTTCCCCTTTTGAAATATCTAAAGCAAGTTTCTTCACCTGGCTCTGCTGAGTCTGCTAGGCCGGTTCCCTCTGTCAGGACTCCTATTCCTGGATCCTCCTCTCCTTCCAGGAAGGCTCTCCTTTCTCCTTCCAAAGTTAGCTTCCTTCCTGGATCTGGATCTCCATGCAAATCTGGAACTGGAACTCCTTGCAAGTCTCCTTGCCAGTCTCCTTGGCAGTCTCCTTGTGACTCTGCTTGCGAATCTCTTTGCCCCTCTGACTTCCTCCAGTCATCTGGGCTTTTAAAAGGAATCCTTCCCTTTCTGGATTGGGTGCAGGCCGGTATTGCATCATTGGCTCTAGGGCGTGGTTCCTCAGTCCTCCAGAGGTCTCTCTTGCTCCCCCTATATGGCTCCTCGTGATGCTGCAGCCGGTGTCTGCCTCTTTTTTCTGGATTTAAAACATTTTCTTCTGCCTGCAGCTGGTCTGCAGTGCCACAATACGGCACAGTACACAGCACACTACAGACCCAATAGACTACAATACAATACAGTACAGTACAATACAATACAAAGACACCTGCACACTACCTCCAGAAACTCCGCACCAGCTACACTACTCCCTGCTCATACACTACTCTCACCTACCTAGCACTCCTCAAACAACCCTCAACGTGGACCAGGTGTGCAGGGTGTTTTATAGTTTTTTTTACGTAATTTACGTTGCGCATGCGCAGTTTGTGTGACGGCGCTGCTTGTGCGAGGCGCGTATTTGCAATTGCGCATGGGCGGGCATTCGTTTGGCGAGGTGCGTCTGTGCGCGGTGTGCATGTGCAAGTGTTTGCACATGTGCGTTTGAGTCTCTACATCTACACGCACATGCGACGCATACGCCCATGCGTAACAAGATGCACATGCGCGACGCACACACACAGACGCACATGCCAAAACATTTGCACATGCGCAGACAGTTGCACATGCGCGACGCGCACAGAGACGCCCATGCGTAACGAGTTGCACATGCGCACCGCACACACACAGACACACATGCGCAAACTGTTGCACATGCGCGCCGCGAACAAGCAGCGCCCACGCACTGCGCATGCGCAAAGTGCGCAAATCTAAAAACCTGTATAAAACTGCCTGCAGAATTGGTCCACATTGAGGGTTGTTTCGTAGGCGAGGTGTGTGTTGGTTGTGAGATACGGAGAGAGCAAGGCAGGTGTTGTGGATCTGATTGAGTCTGTTGGTTGTAGTGTGTTGCATTGTATTGTGTGTCTATTGTCTTGTGTGGTTTGTAAGGTGTACACTGTCTAGGGAGGTGTGTGTGTGTGTGTGTGTGTGTGTGTGTGTGTGTGTGTGTGTGTGTGTGTGTGTGTTTGTGTAGCCACACTAGAGGTGTTTATGGCGGGGATTTATGTTGCTGCATGTGCCCGAAGATGTGGGCGGATGCTGCAGTTGCAGGACAGGGGAGATGGTGTCCATGGGGCTGAGGCACAGGGCATGGGTGTAGTCCCGCAGCAACTCAGACCTGCAGCTGTGGGGGCGGCCCGGCCAGGTGCTGTGCTTGGATGGCGCAGAAGGCATGCTGAGGTGCAGGCTCGGCAGCCTCGGCTCTACAGGCCCAGGGCCCAGCTCCAGGGCATGCGTGAGGACCAGGTCATCTCCCTGTACCGACTGAGCACAAGGGCTATTAGGGAGCTCTATGAGGATCTGAGACCTGACCTCGAGCCCCTGACTGATCGGTCCCATGCCATACCTGGTTTAGTCAAGCTCCTTGCTGCCTTACATTTCTTTGCCTCTGGCTGTTTCCAGTCATCTGTGGCCGCAGTGGGTGGCATGAGCCACCCCACCTTCTCACGCTGTCTCCACCAAGTACTGCGTGCCATGGTCAGCCGGGTGAGGAATTACATAGGCATTCCTCACAATAGGCAACAGTGGGGGACCCTGAACCAGGCCTTTGAGGTGTTAGCCAGGATACCACACGTGATGGGAGCTATTGATTGCACACATGTTGCCCTGGTCCCGCCTAGAGACAGGGAGGTGGTGTTCCGCAACCGCAAACACTACCATTCCCTGAATGTTCAGGTTGTATGTGATGCTAATCTGCATATTCTGAATGTGGTCCCTAGGTTTGCAGGGTCCACCCATGACTCCTAATCCTGCATCACTCAGCACTATTCAGACAATTTGAGGAGGGACAGTATAGGGACTGTATATTGCTGGGTGAGTATTTCATGATTACTTATTTAGTAATGCATCTATTTATGTGTTTCAGTAAACATCTCTTATATAGTGGACTGTTTGCTCTCTGTGAGTTTGGAAACTTACCTTACGTTAAAAAGACTGATGACTGTTTTAGAGTTTACATTGCTACCGTAGTGTAAACGTTGAGTAACAGGGGACATGATTAGAAATGTGACATCGGGATTGCAACATTATCTGATCAAACCCTGCTGATGGTGTTCAAATAACTACGCATGTGTGCAAATGTGTGTCCTGGTGGTGGATTGCTAATAGTGTGTGTGTGTGTGTGTGTGTGTGTGCCATCTGTACACATGGGGAGGGGGGGTTGGTGCCCTTCACACCCACCTGTGATGCTGGTTAATTTTCAGTTTGTTGTGTTATGTCATGTTACATTTATGTTATTGACAACCCGTACAGCTAACCCTTGTCATGTGTGTGTCAGGTTCACACACTCAATCAGTACTGGGGTTCTCACCTGGAAGCAGTAGATAACATGAGGGTCTGTGTAGCTATGTAGGATGGATGTTCCTGACCTTTGCAAATGGGAGTACATGTTTGCATATGTATGATCATGCATTTGACCTGCGTCATAGCAGAGGAGAACCAAAGTCTAGGGTTTGCAGTACCTTTGACCACTGTAGATGTGGGGGACATAGGCGTCATTGTAGGTGCTGATCCTAATGTTGCAGAGCATTGTGGAAAGGTGACAGCAAGGGCCAGGGGGATATTGGGATGCATACAGAGAGGTATTGGTAGCACATACACAGGAAAGTACTCTGCCTTGGTATATGTGATTTTTGCAAGCTCATGTGGGCTACAGTGTGCAGTTCTGTGGACTGCAGCTTCAAAATGCTGGAAACATGATGGAGACAGTGCAGAGGGTGGCTACTAGAATGATTGGTGGTCAGCAGTAACCAGCATATGGAGTTAGCCTGCTACATGTTGATATGTAGACCTTGGAGAACATGGGGAATATAGGTGATATTGTTTTGATCTTGTCATACCTCCATGGCATACATGTTCAGGATGTGAGCCTACATCGCATCACATCACATTTTTGTGTTGTGTACTTTGCAGACATATACTTTGCACATGTGATCAGTGTATTGGTGGTATAGTTTAACGTTGCAGGTGTAAGAAATCATGACACTAACTGCATTACAATACGCATGTGCCACACAAAGAGGGACTCTAGAGGTACAAATGGGACTGTTCTGTTCTTTGGCATATATGTACAGACTCCATGGCCCATGTGTTCCATTTCTATCACCATATGTAAATTTTTTTCAAAAGCACAGTTGTGTTGTCATATATTTCTGTCAGGATGTGTTATTGATTTGTTTATCACGTCTATACCTGTGTCAATTTGGGGTAACATGCGCTCACACATTCACATGCAACATTTCTTTCTGCAGGTGATGCAGGGTATGGGTGTCGTCCCTGGCTGCTAACCCCTGTGCGTCAGCCACGGACACGTGCAGAGCGGAGGTACAATGAGGCCCACGCTCCAGCCGCTCTGTCATAGAACGCACCTTTGGCGTGTTGAAAAGTCGCTTCAGGTGTCTGGATAGGACAGGCGGGGCCTTAGAATATAAGCCAATCACTGTGGCAGAAATAATCATAGCCTGTTGCATCCTGCACAACATTGCTCTCAGGCACGATATTCCTGCAGAGATTAATGAGATCTTGAGGACGAACCACCGTGCCCCCCTGTACGTGCCAGTGGTGACACACAAGAGGGCACAGCAGTCAGGCAGAGGTTGATTGCAGAGATCTTCTCTGGTACGTATTGCATATATTTCCACATATATGTGCTGTTCTGTGTGTGTGATGGTTATAAAGGTTTATGTTTCAGATCATATAGCATTCAGATGAAACACTGCAATGTCATTAAACTGAAAATCACAGGGTCAAATATAGCCATGAGTGTGTGACCAACCATGTGGACAGCCCAGAACAGCAGCTGTTGGAGGATTATGTGGGTGGATGTTAATACGCCCTTGGGAGGTTTCGTGGGTCACATTCCCAGTTAGTGGCTGGTTGTGATAGCAGCTGCTGTGCAAATACAGTTAGTTGGTTTGATGTCTGTGTGGAGCACGGTGGCAGGCATATGGTGCGGTATTCACAGTGGGCGGGAGGTCCATGTTTGTGGGCAGCTCTCATGCGGGGTGTATGTTTATATAGTCCAATTTGTAGGTTCTTGTGTGGGTGTTATGCTCGTGTCAGCTGGCTATGTCTGTAGGTTTCTTAGGTGTGGTGCCACATGTCATACATAGCACAGTACACATGCGCATGACTACTTTCCCATGATGGTATTGATTATTTGTGATGGGTGTACATGCAACCCCACAGTGTGGCCTAATGTATACTTCATCACGTAGCCCTGACATGGATATGGTGAAGGATGGGGACCTGTGCAGTGTGCAGCCAGGGGGCCATATCATTGCTACAGTTTTTTTTTTGAAAATAGCCATTTGGTGCAGTATTGCATATGTACACACATACAGAGGTGATGCGAGTCTGATCAGCAAAGGGTGGGTTACAGAAGCCAAGTGTTACGCTGCATGTGTGGGTGGATTTTGTGTTTTGCTGCTTTTCATGAGGAACATGGCATATGTAGGTGATGCTATCTCAACATATGCCACATGGCTCTGGTACATGCTGTGTATGTGTGTAGGGCAGGAGAGCACAGTCAACATCAACTAATACCTTGCGGACCCTAGCGAGGGATGTTATGTCCACATACACACAGAGACTTAGATGAGAGCTTTTAGGTTCAGGTGCACATAGAGGCTATCCATGGTTTGACATTCTCACTGTCACACAGTGGGATGACATGCAGCCATCATGGTCAGGTCACAAACAGACATGGGGGTGTGGTTTTTGCAGACGTGTCCGCTGACATTTGCCATGTATTTTAGCACATCATCAGCACACAGCTGTCACTATTATTTGGGGTATAAGATGTACACTGCGGAATATGTATTTGGTCAGGGGATACAGGAGGTGTTAAATGCATATTTCCATGTGTTGCAGCAATTTACTGTGGGGGTAACAACAACATTGGGAGAGCACTACACACGGAGAGGGGGTATTGGTGGCAACATGGGGGACCCAGACTAATAGTATGACCTTGGTATGGTGCAAAAACATGGTGTGAGCAACACCTCTATTGACCAGTGTGTACACAACAGAGAGGTAAGGGGGGCGACAGAGGGATTAGTGAGACCTTTCTTTAGCATCTGACACCTCCGTGCTGACTTCTCCCATGTGAGAGATCAGTACAGTGTGATAGTGAACAGTCAGTCCGTAGGTTATGTTTGTGGGTTCTGACAGCTGGAGACAGGGAGGTGCAGTGGTGTGTTTCACAGATCAAACATGACATATGTTTGTTTCTCTTGTGTTTTCCACTGCACAGGACATACTTTGTGAGGATGCTGTTGCTGTGGAGCATTGGCACGTGACTGTACATCAGCCAAGATGCTGTGGTCAGGGGTAGGTGGATCTACCATACATTGTCTGTGCCTGCAGTCACGGGGACAACATGTCGTCTGTGATGTTTCATATTGGGCAGATGTTGTGGTTCACTTGTTTTCCTTAAGCCCCCCTTACCCATATCTTGCTGTTGTCACACATAGCCCCATGTGTTTGTGTCCAGTCTGTCTTCTACAACACTGTTTCTGGCATATTTACAGCATAGCTACCTGTGTGTGTGGTTCTTTCTTGTTTGGGTGCTCCTACACTTGCTGACGCACCCAAGATTGTTCTATCAGCCATCAACAGGGTATCACTGCATGTCACTGGGCCTTTATGTCCACAAATTGGCACTTGTGCACATCCAGGCCATGTATTACAGCTGTTCCTCTGACCTACACATACTGTGTGGGTACGTGTTTTTATGGGTTGACTGTGTGGTGATGCAGTGTTGAGGCATGGTGCATTATCATGTGCTGTGAGGGCTCTGAGTACCTGGGGGGTAGTGGTGACTGTGCTACCTCTACCGAAGTGCTATTTACCTTGTCACATTCACAATATGTGTTGTGAGATGTGAGCAGAATTGTGTCTTGTGTTTTGAGGGACCACTGTTGAGCAACTGTTCTTTCTCTCATATATCGGCATCATGTGGTCGCAGATATCGGCATCGGAAGGTCAGTGGTTCAAATCCCACTAGATGAAAGCAACCTTGGGCAGGAAGGAATGGAGTTTCTAGTCACACTGGTTCTCCTTGTGGTCTTGGGCAAGCCACTTAACCCTCCATAGCCCATGTTCCCTGTAAAATAGTTCTCTGTGTGCTGTGCTTTCCTGTCTAATCAATGTGTTTATACCTCAAAAATTTCCTGTCATGATTTGACAATTTCCAATCTGTAATCAAACCGCTGCTGATCTCAGGCAGAAGCGGTATACAAAATGTATACTAAAAAAATAAATAAATAAAAATGTGGACATGCATCATCAGTGATTTTACATGGTGATTCAACATGTTTGGCTGACATTGTCTCCCTTCACTGTGACCTGATGTGCTGTTGAGTACGCAACGAATTGATGACGTACACATGATGCACACACAGGGTATGTTGTACCTTTGTTATTTGGGGATTACATCTTGCTGTACCTGTTGATGAGTTACTGTTTGACTCATGTACATGTAATGTTGCCTCTCTCATCACACAAACAGATGCATATAGTGTGTAGCAGTGAGATGCCTGTGTGACATGAAAATGGACATGACCATATCCATGTGACACCCGTGTCTGCATAGACATTACTGATATTTTACAATCTGGTTTTTATTTAATGTTCTGATCATGTTAGGTTTGCCTTTGCATCCCTTTCTTCAGTATTTTCTAAGGTGTGACTCTCTGCAATTTGTGCTGTTTTTGCAAGGTGTCTAACAAGACCATACTTATTTTCTCCTGACACAGGCAGAAGACATACCGGACCCATTTCTTACAGTGCATCTGCCCTCGCCATCACACACCTGTTGGGGACAGAACACCATGGAATTGTTTCTGGAGAATTGAGCCATTGGATGTTTGACTTATGAAAGTGTAAACACATGCCTGTGGTGGACAGTATTGCTCTTGAACTGCTGCTTTGCCCATGAGAGACCTGTACAACACACTGTTTCTGCCATGCTGTGACTGGGAGTCCTGCTAATTGCAGGGACACAGATTAACTTTCAAGACTGTGGCTGGGGAATGTGACACTTGAACTATGCATGCCCAGGGTTGCATGGAGACTTTTGATCTGACCTGTTGGATTGTAGATACACTTTGCTCTTTGGACACTGTGTGCAGCACTGTGAGCGCTTCACGGTTAGACGTCGGGAACATCTTTTTGAATTAGGACTATCTTTGGAATTTCTTCCTTGGTCTAGGATTTCCCTCACGAGCTTCTCACTAAAAACAACGAGATAAGCGCAGTGCTTATCTTTATATGTAAAAAACTTGTGTGATTTTGAAATTTGTAAAGACTATGAGACTTTTGGTTGATTTTGATGGACTGGTGAGAGTGCGTTGAGGCCCTAAAGAATATAGGTTGTAACTGTTAGAAGTCACTAGCAATACTACAAATATAAAATCTTTTGCAAGAAGTGAAAAAAAGAAGTAATAAAAGAAGTATCTATTTTTATTAGAAGTTAAATTTAGAAAATTTGGAAAAATTGAAAATTTAAAAATTCCAAAAAAAGCCACGTGAATGCATATTTAATAGAGGGTCGTTGATGTGGCAGAAGGCACTTTTTTCATCCTCAGTCCGGAAGTCCTGGCTGATTAAACGCCTCATGAAATTCTGAGACCCTCGTTGCATTTAGTGATAGTCTTTTCGTATAGCAATTAAAAAATCACTGAACTCAGGGTAAGCTATATGAGCTGATAGAACAAATTTTATTCTTATATTGCTAGAATAAGGCTCAATGAAGTCCCAGCCTATGATTTTGTGGGTGGAGACTGTGTGGGACAGGGCACACAGGATACGCTCATACTGGTTGTTTTTCCCACACAAGCATACAGCCATGCTTTGGTGGCATAGGGGCAAAGATGGAGGTTTCCTAATTATCTATGTCCACAACTGCCCGCCACATGGACATTGATACAGGTTTTGCCGACAACAACCTGCTTTCATAGCCCACGCACCAGCCTTGATTGATGTTTTGCAATGGGCAAGGGTGTTTTATATGCATGTGTGGGCCTCACTGTTATCTGGTGGGTATGCGGGTGTTTGTTTTGTGCCTTATGACTGACTATGTTAAGGGGGGATGTGAGCCAGCAGCATCTGGGACCTTATGGCTTCTGTGTGGTTCACTGTAAAGATGTTTTGCCCATCATTTCCATATTTACATGCTGGTTTATTGTGGTTTGTTTACTGTACAGACGTGACCTATGCAATGTATGTACAACACCTTGCATTGCACACCCTGCAGCGGTCCTGTTTATATCCCTGCGTTAAAGACACTTCTCATTGCCCCATTTATATTTGGTGTGTAGCACTGTTGGTGTCCATTGTCCTCCTTCATTCTGCAGTCCATGTAAACAACCCCCCCCCTGCTATATGTGGTCCAAAAACAACTGTCTACCCAACAAACACTGCAAGGGGACCTCCTGCATGGTGGTATCTCTCTCTGCAAGCTTGTTATGGTTTGTATTCCCCTCTCTGTGTTCATGTCCTCTGCTACCTGTTAGCATAATTCTCCTTGGGGCTTTGTGGATGAATTTATTTTTTTTTTTTGGTCAACCAATTGTAGCATTTTCTGATTCTTAGAATCAAGGCAGTTATTGGTGGGAGGGTGGGTTAAAACTTAACGATTCAACGAAAATGTTTTTTTTACCACAATTACAACATTGTGTGACCAACATATGTTTGGGTTTATTTTTTAAAATTTGTGTGCCTCGTGGTGGTTTGCCTGAATGGCCTATGTTTTGGGGGGGAAACAGGTGATGTGGCCTTTGGGTCCCTCATCAATGCAACAGAACCTACGGTCTACATGACACTCCCCATATGTGGTGTCCACACATTTTGCAGCCCATGCCAGCAGCAGTTGGGGGGGTGGGGTCCCCTGTTGCCCCCAGTGGCATAACATGCACCTTGAATGCACCTTATATCTCCCCATGCCCCTTCCAATTTTTTTGTTGGTCCCAAGGCCAAGTGGACCCTTTTCACTTTTCTGTAGCAATGTGGGGTTGGGTGCCCGTGCGAAAAGTGGTTGTCACCATACTTTCACGAGGGATGCACTCACCTTGATATTATGACTGGCACTGTTCCCTCCAGTAATCTGGGTGAAGGGGGTAACCAAAATAAAATATAAATGTCTTTTTGACCCAGACATTTGGTGTTCCCCGCTTTTTGCTTCTTAATCATGGTTGGACAAAAAGGCAATGCAATGTGTGGCCCTTTTTGAAAATCCAGTCCTGAAATCCTTGGGTAACCCCTGAACAACCTCCAGGGTTTTTTTCTGACAATGTTCCAAACGGGGAGGGGGGGGTGTCCCACCTTGCCCCAATGCCACATTGAGTGCTAGTGTGGAAAAAATTGAAAGCCCCAGGTTGCTTTGGTTGGTCCCAAAGACAGTTTTTTCCCCCCCTGAACCACTAGGCCCCCTCCTCCTCTTTTTGTTTGTGTGCAAATTTACCCTTTTTGTTGTCTAATGAATTTGGGCCCGGTCCCAATGTCCATGCCCCCAACCCTGGGGGCTCCAACAGTTTTATTTTTATTTTATTATTACATTCTCTTTAATTCACCCGCGCTTATTCTTGAATCCAGTGGCGGTATTTATGTGTCAGCACAGGGTACAATGGCAAACCTGTGGTAATGGGTGTTTCCAGCCATTTTGGCAAACGTCCCCTGGTACATTAACAGGTTCCCATACAGACCCCTCCCTTTGGGGACTATTTTAGTTTGGATTCTGCCTTGCCTTGTGTCCCCCAGTGTGATGGCCTGTTTTGTGGGAGGTGAAATTAGATACGTGCTTTTTTTTTAACTCAGTAAGTTGTTGTTTGCAGTTTTTGGATCACCCCACAATGTGGGGTTGTTTTAAATTTTTTTTTTTCCCCCTGTTTTGTGCTAACGTCGAACCATTAGTTATTCCAGCCGATTTCTCCACCTCGTACACACCACCCTTGCCTCCTCCTTCTGTGTACATCAAGGTGGTGGGCCACGCTCTTGTTGTGGCTGCCTATGGCCATCAGATATTATCTGTTTACAAAAGTCTCATTCTTTTAAATAATGGTGTGTTACCAGGGCAATTGTGAACCTGGGGGGTTTTTGAATAGTGCCTATGCGGATTTTCAGTCCTTGTTCTGTTTGTGTGGTAAACACCCTGGTGGGGGTTCATGGTTTTGAGGTTGCCCTCCTGGTTCCCTGTCCCCCCAGATTTGCCTACCACCGTTCTCTTCCCAACCGAGGCATCCCTCTACTGCCCTTAGGGTTTTTAGGTTTTCTTTCCCCCTCCTTTTTGCATGCTGGGTAATCCCACTGGCAATAACAGTTACATTGTGGTTGTGTGTTTGGGCATAATGTGTTACCCTTGTACCAAAAATACAGCCTGGGAAAAATCTTGAAATTCCCCTGTAAACACCGCCAGATCTGCAAATGTGCATTTTTTTCATGGATTACCTGTTGTGGTTTTTTGGCCTGTTCCCCCTTACACACCAGCATGCGTCAAAACCTTTGTTGGATGGCCCTGCAGTATTTTTTTGGATGTCCGCCTTTTGGCCTTAATGCAGGCCAACACGGTTGGGTGGTGTGGCCCACCGGTTGGTGCAATTGGCAGAATTTGTGGTAGTTCTCCCCCCGTTGACGTGTGGTGGGTTGAATTTCCCTCTCTGTTCTCTGCTTCGGATGTGTGAATGCTTGTCCCCCTGCAGGAGGTTGCCTTTCCCCATTTTTTGGTTTGACCGGTCCATATGTGGGAAGAATTTTTTTGATGCTGTGAGCACATTTGTGTACCCTCTCCATCTGAGTTGTTGGACAAACCACAATTTCTCTTCTTGTCCCAAACTTCTGTCCCCCCTGCCCCAGCTGTTGTGCCCCATCATAACCCTGATGTGCAGGCCCCCTGCCCTACACCACCGTCCTGCACTCCTCCCAATTCCCTGCCATTTGTTTCATCTCTACCCATGGTGCCCTCGTCCGTGTTGGGTGGTGGTGTGCTCTGCCCATAGCACTGCCTAACCTTCCACTGTCCATCCTGAATAGTTTTCAACCTATCTTCCTGCCATTTCATCAAGCCTCCTCTGCGCTTGCCCACAACATCTTCCCCATCCCACTCGTGTCCCCCCCCCCAACCACACTGTACATTTATATGCCGTGGATTACCCATAACCATCAACTCCTGTTGCATAAGCTACAAGCTTTAAACCCCCAATCATGCCTAAGGACATTTTCTGTTAGCTTTGCCACATGGCCCCCTGGGGGGGCCCCTTTTGAATTTTTGTGTAGTTTCCCAGCCGGCTGGGTTAATGTACGTCCTTTCCCTACTTTACATTGCCATTGGGGTCCCTTTCCCCTTTCAGCTCTGTGCAGGTTGGTTTGTTTTGCTTACATGTGTGTTTGGGGCCGCATACCCTCTGTTACCCTTCAGATTCGTGGTATCTTAATTACTGCCCTTTTGCCAAACATTTTTTTACATTCCACCTGGACAATCCCCTTGGGCCATTCTTAACTGTCCTCACACTTTTTTCTTTGGGTTCGATTCCTTCAGCTTTGTCCTGGGCTTACCTACTATGGTTTTTGCCCCTGGGAGTGTTTCCAACCCGTCAACCATGGGCCCACCTTGGGGGAACATTATAAGTCCGCCTTTTTGCTGACCGTGGTTGCCCTTTCATGGATGTTGCGTCTTCCCCTGGTGGCCACCCTAAAAAGGTGGGCAATATCAATTTAGGGCACTATGGGTGTGGGGTTTTCCCTTTTTAGAAGGCCAAGCACAGCAGGATTGGTGGTGACAAGGTTTTTTGCATGCAGCCAAGGCAAAACATACCTATGGCCCAGCCCTTATTCACTGCTTGGTTTTTGAAACCCATAACCCCTTGGGCAAACCGTCCCAGTCCCCCTAAAGTCCTTTGAACCATTGGTGCTTACACTGTGCTGTTCCCTCTTTCTTGCATGTCCACTGACACCACCTACCCGCTTTTAACATTTTCTCCATGCGTTTAACTAATGCACAATTGTTTTTTTGCCATCAGAAAAACATTGCTCGGGCGTGACCCGGTTGCCCTTGCCTCAATACGGCCAACCCTATTAAGAAGAGCCCTGTCAGCAACATTTTAGGGCGCCTTTGGTGGACAGGTGCACGTGTAAAAAGGTAACCCTCTAGGGTTACCTTATGCAGCCAAACCTTATATGACAGTGGCTTTGAGAAGTGCATTTGCCCCTAGCACTAGTAATTACAATAAAGAGAAGTAAAATGCCCTCCCTAGAGCTTTATTGTTTGCCTCAAAACCGTAAAATTTTGGCCCTCAGCCCCCAGCCTTTATTCCCATTGGGCACAGTGGGGGGATTTAAACCCTGATCCCTGCCACCTATTAGGGCAGTGACGTTTTACCATTTGTTGCTTGTGGTTCTGTTGTTCTGTGCTTGTGCACCGCAGCGAGCCGCCACTTATGCCTCCACCAATATTAAATTGCCCCCAAACAGATTAAGCATGCTTGCCCTTATAAACGCCCAGTATTTTATATGCCTCCTAAAATGCCGCACTCCGCCCCACCCTTGTTCAGTGGGCCCAACTGTGGGTGGCATTGAAACCCATGAATCCCTTTCAACCCATTGGCCAGTGTCCCCCTTAAAAAATAGTGGGCTTGAGGGTTTTTTTTTCCGGGGTGTTTCCTGGGCCTTTGCACATCAATGCGAAGCCAACTTAATGCCTCACACCAGTAACAGCGTCACCGCCCTTTGTGCCCTCCACACCTGTCAGTGCAGCACCACCCTGATGCCGCCCCACAACCCGCAAAAAAACTGCACACACCAGCCCCCCCCTTTATGCCCCAAAAGGTGTACAGTGCACCGCCTTTAAATGAAAAAGCACAACCTTCACATTGGCAACCACTCCGTTATAAACGCAAAAGGAATTAAAGGTTGCAACAGCCCTTAGGCCTCCACAAAAATGAATAATGCCCTCCCCTTCAAATGGCCAAAACTGTTTAGAAAAAACATTACCCACTTACCCCGAGCCCAGTGCTTTTTTGTTTTTTTTGTGGAATAGTGGGGACTTTGAGCCCCTGAATCCCTCTGCACCACTGGCCAGTGTCCCTTAATACCATGGGGGCCTTGTGTTAAACTTGTTTTGGGTTTCCTGGGTGGTGCATAGTCAGCAAGCCGACCATAGAGCACGCCACAAATATTACATTCGCCCCCAAAACATTAGTGCACATGCCCTTATGCCGCACATTTATTTCAATGCCCACTCCCCTACATTAACACCACCGGCCAGCCATCTTTAAATGTGGCTTCTTGTTGGGTGAAAATTACCGAACCCCCTGATCCCCTGCAGTCGTTTGGTCCAATGTTCCCCCCTTAACCATTGTGGCCCTGTGGCCCCCCTGCCCCCTGATTTCCTTCCCACAATAATCCCAGCACGCCCACTTATAACCCCGCCCCAGTTTTAATTATACTGCTCCCCTAGACCATCAGCGCGCCGACCTTCGGCCCCGCCCCAGCAATTAAATAATGCCCGTGCTGCCAAAAACCTCAAGTTGCACCGCCCTTTTAGGTAGGCCCCCGCCCAGTATTAATCAAGTGCCCGCCAAAAAACATCCAGCGCGCTGCCTTTTTAGGCCCCCGCACAGTGTTAATATGCCGCCAAAAACATCAGTGTGGCAACCGCGCTATCTGCGAACCTCCCCCATACTTTACCTGCCCCCCTCAGCCCCATCTGGTTCCACCCCTTTCATATTGGGGCCACACACTGTGTGGAAATCAAACCCCTGAATCCCCTTCACTGTTTGGTCCATTGCCTTAAACCCATTGTGCTGTGGCCCTGTTTGTTTTTCTTCCCCTGCTTGCCCAATCGTCCGTCACCACATAAAGCCTCCCCCCCGGCGCAGCCCCATCCTGGATGCCCGCCTAATGTTTGAATGGGGCCCCCCAAAAAACAAGGGCCCGCCCCACGCCACCTTAAGCGCATATTTTAAAATTCCGGCCTTTTCTTTTTCCAACGACGGAACGCCCCCACTCCTTATAATAATGGCCTCCCCGCACTCTTACCCCCCACCGCGGTCCCCCCCGCCAACTTTTAAACGGGGTTTTTAGTAAACATGCCCCTAAGTTT
>CM066031.1:53363069-53550300 GCA_033557465.1 Ichthyophis bannanicus
CCATGCTGAACACACTAGGTGTGGAACCCTCTGCCAACCCATGTCTGTCACCTGGCCACCCGCACGGACATGTTCTCTGTCACAGACCCACAGTCGCAGGGTGAGGGTACAGTATACCATCCACACCCACAGTCTGTAATTTGCCCCTGCCCTGGTTAGGGATAGCTGAATGCTTTATTATGCCACCGCCGGCCCTCACCCTGGATGTGTGACATGTCCGTTTTGCGGGCCATGAAACCCGTCCCACAAGGTGTGCCCATGCGTTCAGGTGGGAGGGAGTATCCAGCTGGTGTCCACAAATGTGCGTAAAACCCGTGCCCGTCCCACACGATGCGGTGTTGGGGTTAACAACGTCACCTCCCACCACACTGGTATAAAACAAATTAGGTCAGTCCAGAGACAACGGCAATGCCAGTGCTGCACCATCACTACCCATTGATGGTCAAGCAGGTGCATCCCATCCGCTTTGAAGCGTGCGTGGTGGAGTTCTGCCCCCCCACTGACCCCCCTCCCCTGGAACCACCTCCAGTGGCATAGCGACCCGCAATCTTTGGTTGTGGGCAAAGACTATGAGGGCCCTGTCAGAGCCCTGAAGATACTAGCGTCCATAATGTTCTCTTTCGCCTTGAATGGTTCTACACATTAGTGGCAGCACGTCATCAGGGCGTATCAGTGGGGTGGAAGCTGTAGTGGCAGGTTTCACCCTACACAAGGGATACAACATTATATTGTCCCCCTACGGACACAGACACATGTCATCCTATGGTGGATGTTTACTTCCTTTGGTCAAGCAGCATCATCTACCTTTCTCCTTCCCTGATAGTCCCATGGCCCAGATGCAAGGGAAGGACCTTGTACTGTAAAATATATGGAGAGCCGTGCTCACTATTTGCAGGGGACCCAGCTACACATAGGGTCCCCTCAGCTATCCCCTCACATCGGATCCATTCCAATGTGAGAACAGCAGTTTCACAGAGAAATGTCTCCTATAGTTTATTTGTAAAGTGTGCTCACATACCTCTAAGCATTTCGTATCCCATCCCGCTGTGCATGTCCATGTCAACACTCTCACAATGTGATAGCCATGGCAGCCTCCAGGGCTTCCCACGTCATCCTGCCTGTGGGCTCCGACAGCTGATGGGAAGTTACATGGTGGCGCGAGCTCACACCTTCACAGGCCCTTAAGGGCTCTGGTGGAGGCCCATACAGGGATGGTATGTTTTGATCCATGGCGCAGAACAACACCTATCCCATACATACCCAACTCTGAAGCACCCCCCATATGGGAGTGTGGAGATCCATGGGAGGGTAGTGGAACCCCTCCACAGGGCCCTGTCCACTCCAGGGACACTTCTGCTGGCATCTATGACTAGGGGCCCCCACCAGTTGGGAATGTAGTGACCCCTCACTGATCTGGGAAACCGCAATACCTACACACCTGTACCAATGATGTCACAGAAACTAAGGGGTTGCTCTGGCGCAAACACAACATTGCGCTCTAGGGGATGTGTCACTCCTCTCTTCATCCACCCTCTCTCCCCCTCCCTGTCTCTCTCCCACTCTCGCACACTCCCCCTCTCTCCTCCTCCCCCCTCTAGTCTGTTCTATCTATCGTCTCCCACCCATTCCAACCAATTTGTTGTCCTAGAGGTGGTGATATGGGGGGCAGGCATGTAGGCGCTGTGCAATGCTTCTAGCTGGTGTCCTATATGCCTGCTGCTTGACGAACCCAGATAGGCACCCGTTGTTTTTTCCACTTGTGGATAAGGAAGCTTATCATAGTTCAGGAGGGAGCTTAATAAAAGAGGTGAATTGGGCTCTAAACAAACAACCTGTCCTTTGTCTGGTATTTGGAAAGAAATACCTAAAACAGAATTTTTTCATAAAAGCCTACCAGTCCCCCCCGCCCCCCCCAAGAATGCCACCGAGGGGATGCATTTCAAACAGACCTCTAGATTAGCTGAAAGTGGGGAAATGTCATACTGTTCAATCAGGACACCTATGAGGTAAATCCCCAATCACTCATCCTCCAACGGGCAGGAGAGCTAGTGATTCAAGGCACAGCTGAGTCTCTGTGCTATGGTGGAGTATCTGCTCTAACCAAGTCCACTTCTACAATTTAGTAAGACATATTCTAAACCAATCTCAGTTACTGAGGTATGGAATGCTCGCAGGGAGCAGCAACAACGTGAGCGAATGAAGAAGAGAAAGACATCTTGGCGGTTCTAAAGAAGGAGCCCCACAGCCAGTACGTGTGTTGGGAGTCATTCCAGAGGCAACGCATACTCCATTGGACTGGAGGAAGCCAGAGTATTGGTTACAGAGCCAGGAATTCCCCAGAGGGACGGCTGCATTTGGAAGGGGCCCCTAAGATCCAGTGCAAGAAGGTATAGGATTGAGAGAGACCCAGTGTGCCAGAGGATCTTGATTGAAGGCCTGGACATACAGCTGGACCTACTTACTGTCCAGGATATGCTGGAGAGGAAACCTAACAGCAAAGGAAGCTCAGGTATGGAACCTGATCCTATGCCCTAGCTCTTCACCTGGAGACAGCAGGGAAACCAAATATTTTTCCCTGAGAGTGAAATCCCTTAAGGAATGCCTCCTGGAGCCAGACCGATGATATTGGATTCTATGATAGTTTGAAGAAGAAGGAGATATTTTTAAATGATCAGAATGCATACATGGATTGCTCTCTGACTAGGCTGCTGGTGGTAAAATACTTTCACAAATACCAACAACCATCAAAAGGAACTATAACTCATTCTTTTTATCCTAACCCCAGAAAAGTCTGTGCAAGGAAAGCTTTAGGGTATGTTTTTGAGCCAAACGAAGAGACAGTGAACCCAGCAAAGGGGTTTGCAGCTGGCTAATTATTGGTAATTGAGCCTGCACAGTTTGCACGTGAGCTCTGACGGAAACTACTGTTTGTGTGTGAAAATTAGGAAGAAAGTTTATACCCTTGAAATAATAACAAGTTTTTGGTTACTTTTGGGTTTTTGTTTTTGCTTTTGGAGCACTGCTAAAAGGTTATTAGCAGAGCCCTCAAAAAGACCTTTTCTTTTTTCCCATCAAGGTCTTTATTGTTTGATGGCTTAAGAAGTTTCAGTTGCTTATATCATGATTTTGTTTTTTTCCTAAGGTACAATAACTGAAGCAAGTGTCCTTTTGTGTTAGCCAAGTAAATCTGTGTGGGAGAATTAACCCCATGAATAAAATATATTTTTCTTTTGCTTACACCTCGAGCAACACAACTGCATTATTCTTGTGGAAACGGCTGATTCTGGTATGAATGGACTACACTCCCCCACAAATCCTTTGCAAGTCCATAATAGTAATTTTGCCCTTTGCCCAAGACTGTGGAACAGTTCACGTGGGCCAGCGGCCCCCTGTTACACCTCTTCAAATCACAGCATGTGCAGGCCCTATTCACCACGATTTCCCAGTGAGCAACTGTTTACAGGTGTGTAACTAATGGTCTGTAATGTGCACAACAGACAGCATGGGGACATGCAGCAGAAAGATGCTGGTCACACAGAGGTTTGTCTATGTTGTCCAAACACCTGTGGTCACTGGTGAAAGTGGGATTACCCCAACCTATGTTTTTGCATATCCACAGGTGGAGGACCTGAGGAAGAAGGTGTCTGTGAACTCCGGCAGTTGTCATCCAGGAGTACCTTGAGTGCTTCAGCAGGTGGGCCGGAACAACACAAGATGGTGAGTATTGCCAGGGATGGGACTCCCAGTTCCAAATGTCACATTGGCCCACCAGCCTGTGTGTTGCCTGCATACGTACATGTGTTAAGTGTAACAGCACACACATGGACCGTGTCCCAGTAATGTAATGTCATCTTTCACAGAGGGAGAGTACAGCAATTATGCCGAACAGGGAACCCTCTGCCTACACCCTTTGACGGCCCACCCCCACGGGCCCCTTGCAAGGGAGAGGGAGGGCTGGTTGCGGTGACGGAGGAGGAGAGGAGGGGAAAAAGAGGAAGGTGGAGGAGCAGGATACAGAGGTGGTGGAGGAGGGGGGAGCAGGAGACAGAGGAGTTGAGAGGACGTCAGAGGAGGGCGGAAGGAGGAGGACGCGGGTGGTTGGTGTTCTGCAAGGACACAGAGGTGGAGGAGGAAGACACAGAGGAGAGGAGGAGCCCCACCATTTCCTCCCCGAGTGGGATGATGTGCAATGGATGGGGGACTGCGGGGGTGGGAGGTGGGGTCCGGGGTGGGGGAACATGTAGAACATGTTAGAGTGGGGGTGAATTTGCATGGGCGGAGCGGGTGGTGGGATGGAAGTTTGGGGAGGGGAGCAGGTTAGGGTGGAATGGGTGCGGGGGAACACAGCACAGCACAGGTCTCCTGTGGGCCCCCGTCAGACCGCTGCAGGCGGAGAGCACGGGACGGGCATTCGTCCGTGTCCACCACGCCATCCACGGCTCACCAACGTATCACATGCACATGCCAGCACACAGACCAAGGACGTCCCACTGTGTGGTCTGTGTGCTGGCAGGGTGCATGCACTGATGTGCTGGTTTGCAGTGGATGACGTGGAGGCGCGACGTCCGTCTTTGTGTTTCCATGCACTACAGTGTCTGCCGGGGGCTGTTCAGCAGGTGAACGCGCGATGTTGCAGCCAGCCTGCAATGTTGGCGTTCATCTGCTGAAGGGCATCACAGGCCCCCCCCGTTTTTTCCCCCTTGATTGGCACCGTGACGCCCATATGTGGCCCTTATGCTGTGCTGTGTGCCAACCAACAGACAGGTGGCATGTTTTCTTTGGCATGTTGCCAATGTTTTTTGTACGTTGTAAAATAAACAAGTTGCATTTTGTTTTCTGACACAATGGTCACGGATTTCCCTTACCACACTCACTATGGATGCAAGTATGGGATATGTGTGTGTACTCCGGATAGGTCAGTGCAAGGTAGCAGAACATGGATTTCATACGTGGACTGGCTCAACATGCAGTCATGGGGGCTAAACATGTGTGCGGGAGTGTGACAGGCAGGGTAGGCGCATGAGATGTTGCATTTTAACGGGTTCCCGGGAACAACCATGTCACAGGGTTGGTCGTGATTTAAACAGATTTGTTAGTGGACATCGGCATCATACCCATGCCACCCATGTCTGTCAGTGCCACATGCATGCCATGGAGTTGGTTTGTGCAGGCATGTCATCAGTGTTCCAGCCAGGGGCAATGGTCACTCATATGCAAACAATGTTTGGGGTATAAGGGTATGCAAATAATGATGGATCTGAATAGTCACCATGCAAACTGTAACCAGTCCCCCTGCCACAACATGGGTGTGTGTGTAAAGGGGCCTGCTGCAGCCAAGGGGCAATGAACACACTCTGTGCAGGTCACACATGGCATGTGTGGCATCTGTGTAGAACTACCTGCCAGTGCAAACAACACAACAGCAACGGGCCTGGGTGCAGGTCAGTATGTTAGCAACGAAACATGCATTTACACAGTACATAGGGGAGCACCGGGACACACATTGGACGCACACTTTGCATGTATGTTACCATATCATTTTATTCACGCAGTTATGGTCGACGGCGTGGCCGCCCACGGTCTGCCACGTCTCAACGCCCCCCCCCCCTGGTGCCCCACCCTCCTGCTGTGCTGGTGGCGGTGGTGGAGGCGGTGATGGTGGTGGTGGTGGTGGTACAAATCATTGCATTACAGCAAGCATGCCCTCCAGGGCCACAGCAATCCTTTCTAACGGCATGGCCCTCACCTCTTCCCGCAATTCCCTTATCTCCTGCCGTAACAGGTCCACAGAATTGCGTATGGCTTCCGATGCCTGACTACTGCCTGTGGGTGGAACAAAGGGTGGCCTGTGAGATCCATCTCCAGTAATCAACCATCACAACGCAACAAGGTCACACATATAACACATGTTTTTTCATTGTGTTTGGACAGACTCTATTAGAAACATGGAAATGTTTACAATTACCTCATTGTCAGAGATGTATATGTCACAGCCACACACAGCACATGGTTCAGTTACGTGATGTGGGGGGCAAACACAAGTATACACAGGCTGCGCATACACACCCACATACTGCAGACGTTACAATAGGCGTGCGTGACAGATAGCAAATACATGTCCATTGTGTAGGGGTTGGAGCGTATGTGCTGGACAGCAACCACACCTGGGGAGTCGCATTGATGAAGCAGAGGTTGGTTGAGAACAGCCAGCCCAGGTGAAACCACAGTTGGAGGGATACACGCAGCATGGACAGGTTAAAAATTCAGCGCTATTGACTCTGAGAGATGGGGTGGAAGCCACCGCATTACAAACCTTACGTGGGAATGTCCACTGCTGCTTTATGTGTCTGTTGACACAGGGTTTCACTTACACCTAGTGGCAACAGAGCACGGGTCTGATAAAAGTGCAAGTACAAATTCATACACATGTGGGGGTTTTAGACAAAGCATGGGTATCACCAGATGGTGCAGCAGAGGGGGACAGACCGCAAGATTGCACAGACAGGGTTATGATGCGCAATCAAACAGCAGTGGTAACCCCTAGGGATGTGTGGTGAGTCACAGAGCTGGGGGGGGGGGGATCCCTGATTTCAGGTTGGCAGCAGGGGTGTCACCTGTGAGGTGTTCAGTCTTTCCAAAAACAACAGGGGGCATAAGCTGACCTGTGTGATCAGGTGGGTGGGTCCCAACCCAATGCAATTGTGAAACCAATTGTCATATATACAGGAACGGGACATGTTGATAGCCCTGTCGTCATGTCTAGCAGCCTACCTTAGTTGTTGGACATCCAGGCAGGTCTCCAGGACCTGTAAGCCTCCAAAACCATACCTACATGACCTTTCATCACCCTGTCCTTTCCGTACATTTGTGCAATATGGGTGTCATAACCAATTTTAAATGCTAATGTCATATCTTATGATTGGTTTTTCACCTGGAAATGCAGACTGTAGGGTATGGGGGCTGTGTGACGTTGCATTACATACAATCTTTAGGTTTGCGTATGGTAGCTCTGATTGTCCATGGACTAGGGGATAGTGGGCATTACTTTTCTGGCACATGGCTGTGCTTCTGTGATGAGGCTGACTGCTGCAAGTGCAATGCTAGTATTGAGGTTATGACTCATAACATGCTGCACCTTAAACTGCATTCCTCTTATGTCTGCATCCATAGGTGTCAACGGACCCTAGGCAGTTCTGTTGTTTGTCACAGTGAGAGATCAGCAAATATACGTGATACCCTTTTGTTGTCTAAAATGTCTACTGTCTACGGGAGACAGACATGTCACAGCTGTGGAAGATATGTTGTCACATCCACCATACACACCCCAAACAGAGACTATGGTTTGTGTGGTTGTGGTTGTGCCGGTCTGTGGTCACCACTGTTCCCTCTCAGCTGTGCGCATGTTGTGTGTGCACACACCTTGCCGAGCAACCAAAACAACTTTATGACAGAGCGCACATAAATTATGTCTCTGATTCTGATCAACATCAACACATACGTGTTCAAATGTACCTGTTATTGTGTATTTCTGCATTCCACAGGTTCTAAGATATGTTTCACTGAAATCACATGTGGTGCACATACTGTATCCTGACGTGTAGTCTACTGTTACGTTATATAAGCTTGCCTGCCATTGTGTGGAGGTGGACCAAATTGGACATTACTACCCCATAAGATGCACAGCTGATATCTTATGCACACTCAGCATACAGAACATTGGAGGTAACATGGTTATCAACCCACCTTCTGCATCTTGACGTGCAGATGTAGCATGGGCTCTTAGCTCCGCCATCAGAACATCCTCCCCGATCTCCTCCTGCCTCAGTGGTAGGGCTGCCCCCTGTTGTTTCCAGACCCCATTGTTGTATGGCTCATCATGTGTGGCTCCAGGGGCCCCTCGCTGGAAGATGTGCTGCCCCCCGACACAGCAGCCTCTGCCTCCTCCATGATGTGAGGGCCGGACCATTTCACACCCCTCCTCCTCCTCCTCCCCTCCTCCTCCTCCTCATTCCCCTCCTCCTCATGGGTCATCATGGTACTGTAGTAACCCTGCATTATGGACAATCACACACAGCACACATATGTTTACCGCACTCCAGCTATGTAGACGTGTGTGCTGCAGACAACACATACATGATGGTGGTGGGACCCTGCATGTGTGCTGCATCCAGGATCCCCTACACCCTCCCATACCTGTCTGTCACCACCATGTACCTGTACCAAGGGAAAAGGTGTGCTTTTTAGCCCTACACACCTTGGTTGGTTGCCAGGCTTCTGTTTTTCTGCTCCAATTGCGCATGTAGCCGACATTCCATCTCTCACCCCATCTGGACAAAATATGTCCACTCACGGCTGCTCATTCACTGCCCTTACACCTGCTTTTGGCTATCCCCTGATTGAGTGCGCATGCCATTGAGCAGGGCATATGTCCTTGTGACATACTATCATCACAGTGCTGCATGTGCTTGGCAGTGTCCTACTATGCAGCAAGCTGCAAATGTTGATCACCTTGGGCGCAGTGACAAGCACATGCAGCACTGTGCGTATAGTATGTCATATAAACATGCCCTTATCACAGGCCAATGCAATAATACAGGGTTTGGAAGCACTGTTGTGGGGGTAGGTTTAGGGGCTGGTACAGGTGGACATGTTTGTGACAGGTGGGGGAATGATGGGATGAGGGACACATGTTGAATGTGTCCTGGGAACATGGCAAAAGAACAGGGTGTCCCAAGCCAATACCACGACGTGGAGAGCTCAGAGGGACCAAACCTTTTTGGAAAAATACATATGTCACTCTCCCCGACACAGGCCATGTTTTGCTGCATTCTTCAGGTGCATCATGTGGACCACACATCTGCTCTTCTTCCTTGAACATGCGTGTACTACTACACCTTGCCAATTCAATGTCAAACGTGTGTGATAGGGGAGGTTCCCATACACTATGCAGCAACCGGAGACTGCTGAAATGCCATGCGTAGCTGCAATGCTAATCAAAACACTCTTTCTGTCTTTCACTGTGCTATCTCCTTCCTTCAATACAAAGTCGGATCTGACCACATTTAATTGACAGTTGTTCAGAATTTACTTTGAAGTGATGGATGGAGATAGCACAGTTTAAGATGACATGCGTGTTCTGATGTGCATTACATCTATGCCTGGCATTTCTGCAGTCTCCAATTGCTGCATAGTGTATGGGACTCTCCCTTTCACACGCTTTGGAACTTGAGTTGCCAAGGATAGTGTTACATGTATGTTCAAGGAGGTTGAGCCGCTTTTAGGTCCACTTATTGCCCCTGAGGCCCGGCAGCAGAACCCAGCCTGTGTTGGGTCAGTGGCATATGTCTTTAACAGCAAACAATTAGTTGTCCTTTTGAGTTCTCCACGTCTTGGTATTGGCTTGATGTAGCCTTTCTCGTGGGTTTGTGCCTTTGTGTTGAACAGACAGAACAGGGTGTGGAAAGGTACAGCACACACCTGTGACACCTGCATAGTAAATGATGGGGCTTGGAAGAGAGGTATGGAAGTACATTTGCAGATGTTTGCTGTTTACACAATGGGTATTTTCAGGACGGTCATGAGAGGTAGAGGTATACTTAGCATACTTACCTGCATGCGGATGGGCTGTGTCCAGGGCCGCAGGCAGTCCATATGTATATATCGGGCCCAGTCTTTCAGCGAGCTGCTGTTCGAGGGGCGTGAGCATAGGGGGGAGGGGCCCCCACCACCTGGTGCCCCTAGCATGTTCTTGTTCAACAGCCATGTGGTGGCGCACCCCTCTTTTAATATCAGAAAACCGTTTTTTCAGGCTTTCAATATCTCGTGGTGGGCCCCCCCTACCTCTGCAACTGCAACGCGACCCTCCTCCCACGCACTGCGTTACTCCAGCCACAGTTGTGCGGCTGCTGAGCCTCCCAAACAGGACCTCATAATTTTCCAATACCATAGCAAGGAGGTTGAGGTACTCAGCAACTTTGAACCGTGTGGCCATCCTCCTCTGTGTTTTCCTCCCGGCACAGGGAACCCCTTTTTCTTTTTTGCAGTGTGTCTGCTCTGTGCAGCCTGGCCCTTTCCTGATGGCCCTGCTGCTGGCTCAGCCTCCATAGGGCCGGCAGGCCCTGCCTCCAGAGGACAGTGGAACACACCTCCCCCACCCCCCTCGCCCTCTCCCTCCCTCTCTCCCTCTCTCCTCTCCTCTCTGACCCTCTCTCTCTCTCTCCGTCTCACTCTCACTCTCACTCTCCCCCTCCCTCTCCATCACCCTCTCCTCTCCTCTCTCCACACCCAACCTCACCTGACCTCACCTCACCCCTTCTCTCCCTCACCTACACACAACACAACACAGACGGAACAAATATGAACACACTACAAACAACACAGCACAATATACTGTCACACCGCCCCCCCTGGTGGCAATGGCGGGTCACAACAGAAAGGGTGTGGACACAGAAAGTTTGTTTGTGGAGGAGTTTAGCTCAATTGCAGGGCCCAGGTTTTTATAGGCCTGGTAGCCTGTGTAACTAAAAGCTCCCAAGAATATCACAGTCCGAGGGTAGGGAAAATATAAGGCTTTTATTTCCCGTGTTGCAAATAGGTTCCATAGCTCAGATTACATCAACACACAAAAGAAATGTCCTTTCTCCAGGTTAAAGGAAAAGAAACATGAACTGAAAAATCTGTTAACTTCACAGCAATGCCAAACGAAATACAGCATCAAACTTTACCCCAGACCACAGCTATTCCTCTGCTAGGGCTCAATTCTTTCGGCCAGGCAATAGCTACAATCCATCGGGAGGTCCGAGGGATCCTCCGGGAATTCCACCTGCATGGGCTCGCAGTCCGGAATGTCTAGGGGCTCTCCTTCAGGCTTTCTGTATAATGCTTGTATGATGCCCCAATGTTCAGCATCTAAAGGTAAGTCTTTGCTTTGTATAATTTTATAATGCGGACAGTCTCTCCTGCACACTGTTCCTTCTCTAGAAAGTTTCCTGTTTAGTACAGGTTTGTATTTTGTAGCATGAATGCCTAGAAGGACAGCATTCTCCGGTGCCCTGCTCCTTCTGCGTCACAGCATTCATAAAATCATAGTTAGTAAAATGGTAATTACCTTTTCTTCTAAGGTTATCACAGTGAGGTGAGGGCTGAGGCCTGTTCCTGCTGGGTCTTGGCTTCTCAGGCGCCAAGGTAGGCCTCCGGTTCTCAGGTCGGCCTTCTGCTGGGGTTAGGCCGCACTTGCACCACAGCTTCTTTCTCCCAGGGCCTTGAAAGTTACCCTTCAAAATTCCTCTTTCACCTCTTTCTTTGCTACTCCCTGTTGCGCCTTTCAACAGTTGCTGGCCTTTGCCAAACTCAGGCCTTGGACTCTCTGGTACAGTCCTCCTCCTTTCAGGGTTAGCTTCCTTACGGTATCTTTCCCTCCTGGAAAGTGTATCTTTTCCCCTTTTGAAATATCTAAAGCAAGTTTCTTCACCTGGCTCTGCTGAGTCTGCTAGGCCGGTTCCCTCTGTCAGGACTCCTATTCCTGGATCCTCCTCTCCTTCCAGGAAGGCTCTCCTTTCTCCTTCCAAAGTTAGCTTCCTTCCTGGATCTGGATCTCCATGCAAATCTGGAACTGGAACTCCTTGCAAGTCTCCTTGCCAGTCTCCTTGGCAGTCTCCTTGTGACTCTGCTTGCGAATCTCTTTGCCCCTCTGACTTCCTCCAGTCATCTGGGCTTTTAAAAGGAATCCTTCCCTTTCTGGATTGGGTGCAGGCCGGTATTGCATCATTGGCTCTAGGGCGTGGTTCCTCAGTCCTCCAGAGGTCTCTCTTGCTCCCCCTATATGGCTCCTCGTGATGCTGCAGCCGGTGTCTGCCTCTTTTTTTCTGGATTTAAAACATTTTCTTCTGCCTGCAGCTGGTCTGCAGTGCCACAATACGGCACAGTACACAGCACACTACAGACCCAATAGACTACAATACAATACAGTACAGTACAATACAATACAAAGACACCTGCACACTACCTCCAGAAACTCCGCACCAGCTACACTACTCCCTGCTCATACACTACTCTCACCTACCTAGCACTCCTCAAACAACCCTCAACGTGGACCAGGTGTGCAGGGTGTTTTATAGTTTTTTTTACGTAATTTACGTTGCGCATGCGCAGTTTGTGTGACGGCGCTGCTTGTGCGAGGCGCGTATTTGCAATTGCGCATGGGCGGGCATTCGTTTGGCGAGGTGCGTCTGTGCGCGGTGTGCATGTGCAAGTGTTGCACATGTGCGTTTGAGTCTCTACATCTACACGCACATGCGACGCATACGCCCATGCGTAACAAGATGCACATGCGCGACGCACACACACAGACGCACATGCCAAAACATTTGCACATGCGCAGACAGTTGCACATGCGCGACGCGCACAGAGACGCCCATGCGTAACGAGTTGCACATGCGCACCGCACACACACAGACACACATGCGCAAACTGTTGCACATGCGCGCCGCGAACAAGCAGCGCCCACGCACTGCGCATGCGCAAAGTGCGCAAATCTAAAAACCTGTATAAAACTGCCTGCAGAATTGGTCCACATTGAGGGTTGTTTCGTAGGCGAGGTGTGTGTTGGTTGTGAGATACGGAGAGAGCAAGGCAGGTGTTGTGGATCTGATTGAGTCTGTTGGTTGTAGTGTGTTGCATTGTATTGTGTGTCTATTGTCTTGTGTGGTTTGTAAGGTGTACACTGTCTAGGGAGGTGTGTGTGTGTGTGTGTGTGTGTGTGTGTGTGTGTGTGTGTGTGTGTGTGTGTGTGTTTGTGTAGCCACACTAGAGGTGTTTATGGCGGGGATTTATGTTGCTGCATGTGCCCGAAGATGTGGGCGGATGCTGCAGTTGCAGGACAGGGAGATGGTGTCCATGGGGCTGAGGCACAGGGCATGGGTGTAGTCCCGCAGCAACTCAGACCTGCAGCTGTGGGGGCGGCCCGGCCAGGTGCTGTGCTTGGATGGCGCAGAAGGCATGCTGAGGTGCAGGCTCGGCAGCCTCGGCTCTACAGGCCCAGGGCCCAGCTCCAGGGCATGCGTGAGGACCAGGTCATCTCCCTGTACCGACTGAGCACAAGGGCTATTAGGGAGCTCTATGAGGATCTGAGACCTGACCTCGAGCCCCTGACTGATCGGTCCCATGCCATACCTGGTTTAGTCAAGCTCCTTGCTGCCTTACATTTCTTTGCCTCTGGCTGTTTCCAGTCATCTGTGGCCGCAGTGGGTGGCATGAGCCACCCCACCTTCTCACGCTGTCTCCACCAAGTACTGCGTGCCATGGTCAGCCGGGTGAGGAATTACATAGGCATTCCTCACAATAGGCAACAGTGGGGGACCCTGAACCAGGCCTTTGAGGTGTTAGCCAGGATACCACACGTGATGGGAGCTATTGATTGCACACATGTTGCCCTGGTCCCGCCTAGAGACAGGGAGGTGGTGTTCCGCAACCGCAAACACTACCATTCCCTGAATGTTCAGGTTGTATGTGATGCTAATCTGCATATTCTGAATGTGGTCCCTAGGTTTGCAGGGTCCACCCATGACTCCTATATCCTGCATCACTCAGCACTATTCAGACAATTTGAGGAGGGACAGTATAGGGACTGTATATTGCTGGGTGAGTATTTCATGATTACTTATTTAGTAATGCATCTATTTATGTGTTTCAGTAACATCTCTTATATAGTGGACTGTTTGCTCTCTGTGAGTTTGGAAACTTACCTTACGTTAAAAAGACTGATGACTGTTTAGAGTTTACATTGCTACCGTAGTGTAAACGTTGAGTAACAGGGGACATGATTAGAAATGTGACATCGGGATTGCAACATTATCTGATCAAACCCTGCTGATGGTGTTCAAATAACTACGCATGTGTGCAAATGTGTGTCCTGGTGGTGGATTGCTAATAGTGTGTGTGTGTGTGTGTGTGTGTGCCATCTGTACACATGGGGAGGGGGGGTTGGTGCCCTTCACACCCACCTGTGATGCTGGTTAATTTTCAGTTTGTTGTGTTATGTCATGTTACATTTATGTTATTGACAACCCGTACAGCTAACCCTTGTCATGTGTGTGTCAGGTTCACACACTCAATCAGTACTGGGGTTCTCACCCTGGAAGCAGTAGATAACATGAGGGTCTGTGTAGCTATGTAGGATGGATGTTCCTGACCTTTGCAAATGGGAGTACATGTTTGCATATGTATGATCATGCATTTGACCTGCGTCATAGCAGAGGAGAACCAAAGTCTAGGGTTTGCAGTACCTTTGACCACTGTAGATGTGGGGGACATAGGCGTCATTGTAGGTGCTGATCCTAATGTTGCAGAGCATTGTGGAAAGGTGACAGCAAGGGCCAGGGGGATATTGGGATGCATACAGAGAGGTATTGGTAGCACATACACAGGAAAGTACTCTGCCTTGGTATATGTGATTTTTGCAAGCTCATGTGGGCTACAGTGTGCAGTTCTGTGGACTGCAGCTTCAAAATGCTGGAAACATGATGGAGACAGTGCAGAGGGTGGCTACTAGAATGATTGGTGGTCAGCAGTAACCAGCATATGGAGTTAGCCTGCTACATGTTGATATGTAGACCTTGGAGAACATGGGGAATATAGGTGATATTGTTTTGATCTTGTCATACCTCCATGGCATACATGTTCAGGATGTGAGCCTACATCGCATCACATCACATTTTTGTGTTGTGTACTTTGCAGACATATACTTTGCACATGTGATCAGTGTATTGGTGGTATAGTTTAACGTTGCAGGTGTAAGAAATCATGACACTAACTGCATTACAATACGCATGTGCCACACAAAGAGGGACTCTAGAGGTACAAATGGGACTGTTCTGTTCTTTGGCATATATGTACAGACTCCATGGCCCATGTGTTCCATTTCTATCACCATATGTAAATTTTTTTCAAAAGCACAGTTGTGTTGTCATATATTTCTGTCAGGATGTGTTATTGATTTGTTTATCACGTCTATACCTGTGTCAATTTGGGGTAACATGCGCTCACACATTCACATGCAACATTTCTTTCTGCAGGTGATGCAGGGTATGGGTGTCGTCCCTGGCTGCTAACCCCTGTGCGTCAGCCACGGACACGTGCAGAGCGGAGGTACAATGAGGCCCACGCCTCCAGCCGCTCTGTCATAGAACGCACCTTTGGCGTGTTGAAAAGTCGCTTCAGGTGTCTGGATAGGACAGGCGGGGCCTTAGAATATAAGCCAATCACTGTGGCAGAAATAATCATAGCCTGTTGCATCCTGCACAACATTGCTCTCAGGCACGATATTCCTGCAGAGATTAATGAGGATCTTGAGGACGAACCACCGTGCCCCCCTGTACGTGCCAGTGGTGACACACAAGAGGGCACAGCAGTCAGGCAGAGGTTGATTGCAGAGATCTTCTCTGGTACGTATTGCATATATTTCCACATATATGTGCTGTTCTGTGTGTGTGATGGTTATAAAGGTTTATGTTTCAGATCATATAGCATTCAGATGAAACACTGCAATGTCATTAAACTGAAAATCACAGGGTCAAATATAGCCATGAGTGTGTGACCAACCATGTGGACAGCCCAGAACAGCAGCTGTTGGAGGATTATGTGGGTGGATGTTAATACGCCCTTGGGAGGTTTCGTGGGTCACATTCCCAGTTAGTGGCTGGTTGTGATAGCAGCTGCTGTGCAAATACAGTTAGTTGGTTTGATGTCTGTGTGGAGCACGGTGGCAGGCATATGGTGCGGTATTCACAGTGGGCGGGAGGTCCATGTTTGTGGGCAGCTCTCATGCGGGGTGTATGTTTATATAGTCCAATTTGTAGGTTCTTGTGTGGGTGTTATGCTCGTGTCAGCTGGCTATGTCTGTATGTTTCTTAGGTGTGGTGCCACATGTCATACATAGCACAGTACACATGCGCATGACTACTTTCCCATGATGGTATTGATTATTTGTGATGGGTGTACATGCAACCCCACAGTGTGGCCTAATGTATACTTCATCACGTAGCCCTGACATGGATATGGTGAAGGATGGGGACCTGTGCAGTGTGCAGCCAGGGGGCCATATCATTGCTACAGTTTTTTTTTTTGAAAATAGCCATTTGGTGCAGTATTGCATATGTACACACATACAGAGGTGATGCGAGTCTGATCAGCAAAGGGTGGGTTACAGAAGCCAAGTGTTACGCTGCATGTGTGGGTGGATTTTGTGTTTTGCTGCTTTTCATGAGGAACATGGCATATGTAGGTGATGCTATCTCAACATATGCCACATGGCTCTGGTACATGCTGTGTATGTGTGTAGGGCAGGAGAGCACAGTCAACATCAACTAATACCTTGCGGACCCTAGCGAGGGATGTTATGTCCACATACACACAGAGACTTAGATGAGAGCTTTTAGGTTCAGGTGCACATATAGGCTATCCATGGTTTGACATTCTCACTGTCACACAGTGGGATGACATGCAGCCATCATGGTCAGGTCACAAACAGACATGGGGGTGTGGTTTTGCAGACGTGTCGCTGACATTGCCATGTATTTTAGCACATCATCAGCACACAGCTGTCACTATTATTTGGGGTATAAGATGTACACTGCGGAATATGTATTTGGTCAGGGGATACAGGAGGTGTTAAATGCATATTTCCATGTGTTGCAGCAATTTACTGTGGGGTAACAAACAACATTGGGAGAGCACTACACACGGAGAGGGGGTATTGGTGGCAACATGGGGGACACAGACTAATAGTATGACCTTGGTATGGTGCAAAAACATGGTGTGAGCAAACACCTCTATTGACCAGTGTGTACAACAACAGAGAGGTAAGGGGGGCGACAGAGGGATTAGTGAGACCTTTCTTTAGCATCTGACACCTCCGTGCTGACTCTCCCATGTGAGAGATCAGTACAGTGTGATAGTGAACAGTCAGTCCGTAGGTTATGTTGTGGGTTCTGACAGCTGGAGACAGGGAGGTGCAGTGTGTGTTTCACAGATCAAACATGACATATGTTTGTTTCTCTTGTGTTTTCCACTGCACAGGACATACTTTGTGAGGATGCTGTTGCTGTGGAGCATTGGCACGTGACTGTACATCAGCCAAGATGCTGTGGTCAGGGGTAGGTGGATCTACCATACATTGTCTGTGCCTGCAGTCACGGGGACAACATGTCGTCTGTGATGTTTCATATTGGGCAGATGTTGTGGTTCACTTGTTTTCCTTAAGCCCCCCTTACCCATATCTTGCTGTTGTCACACATATCCCCATGTGTTTGTGTCCAGTCTGTCTTCTACAACACTGTTTCTGGCATATTTACAGCATAGCTACATGTGTGTGTGGTTCTTTCTTGTTTGGGTGCTCCTACACTTGCTGCCTCACCCAAGATTGTTCTATCAGCCATCAACAGGGTATCACTGCATGTCACTGGGCCTTTATGTCCACAAATTGGCACTTGTGCACATACAGGCCATGTATTACAGCTGTTCCGCTGACCTACACATACTGTGTGGGTACGTGTTTATGGGTTGACTGTGTGGTGATGCAGTGTTGAGGCATGGTGCATTATCATGTGCTGTGAGGGCTCTGAGTACCTGGGGGGTAGTGGTGACTGTGCTACCTCTACCGAAGTGCTATTTACCTTGTCAACATTCACAATATGTGTTGTGAGATGTGAGCAGAATTGTGTCTTGTGTTTTGAGGGACCACTGTTGAGCAACTGTTCTTTCTCTCAGATATCGGCATCATGTGGTCGCAGATATCGGCATCGGAAGGTCAGTGGTTCAAATCCCACTAGAGGACAGCAACCTTGGGCCGGAAGGACTGGGGTTTCTAGTCTCACAGGTGCTCCTTGTGGTCTTGGGCAAGCCACTTAACCCTCCATAGCCCATGTTCCCTGTAAAATAGTTCTCTGTGTGCTGTGCTTTCCTGTCTAATCAATGTGTTTATACCTCAAAAATTTCCTGTCATGATTTGACAATTTCCAATCTGTAATCAAACCGCTGCTGATCACTGGAAGTAGCGGTATACAAAATGTATACTAAATAAATAAATAAATAAAAATGTGGACATGCATCATCAGTGAATTTACATGGTGATTCAACATGTTTGGCTGACATTGTCTCCCTTCACTGTGACCTGATGTGGCTGTTGAGTAGCTCAACGAATTGATGACGTACACATGATGCACACACAGGGTATGTTGTACCTTTGTTATTTGGGGATTACATCTGGCTGTACCTGTTGATGAGTTACTGTTTGACTCATGTACATGTAATGTTGCCTCTCTGATCACACAAACAGATGCATATAGTGTGTAGCAGTGAGATGCCTGTGTGACATGAAAATGGACATGACCATATCCATGTGACACCCGTGTCTGCATAGACATTTACTGATATCTACAATCTGGGTTTTATTTAATGTTCTGATCATGTTAGGTTTGCCTTTGCATCCCTTTCTTCAGTATTTTCTAAGGTGTGACTCTCTGCAATTTGTGCTGTTTTTGCAAGGTGTCTAACAAGACCATACTTATTTTCTCCTGACACAGGGCAGAAGACATACCGGACCCATTTCTTACAGTGCATCTGCCCTCGCCATCACACACCTGTTGGGGGACAGAACACCATGGAATTGTTTCTGGAGAATTGAGCCATTGGATGTTTGACTTATGAAAGTGTAACACATGCCTGTGGTGGACAGTATTGCTCTTGGACTGCTGCTTTGCCCATGAGAGACCTGTACAACACACTGTTTCTGCCATGCTGTGACTGGGAGTCCTGCTAATTGCAGGGACACAGATGAACTTTCAAGGACTGTGGCATATTGGAATGTGACACTTGACTATGCATGCCCAGGGTTGCATGGAGACTTTTGATCTGACCTGTTGGATTGTAGATACACTTTGCTCTTTGGACACTGTGTGCAGCACTGTGAGCGCTTCACGGTTAGACGTCGGGAACATCTTTTTGAATTAGGACTATCTTTGGAATTTCTTCTGCTGGATTTCCTCACGAGCTTCTCACTAAAAACAACAGATAAGCGCAGTCTTTCTTTATATGTAAAAAACTTTTGTGATGATTGAAAGACTATGAATTTTGTTGATTTGATGGACTGGGGAGACATGCGTTGAGCCCTAAAATATAGGGTAGTAACTGTTAGAAGTCATGCAATACTACAAATAGAAAATCTTTTCAGAAGTTAAAAAGAAGTAATAAAAAGAAGTTATCTATTTTATTAGAAGTTAAATTTAGAAAATTTGGAAAAAATTGAAAATTTAAAAATTCAAAAAAAGCCACGTGAATGCATATTTAATAGAGGTCGTTGATGTGGCAGAAGGCACTTTTCATCCCAGCAAGTCTGGCTGATTAAACGCCTCATGAAATTCTGAGACCTCGTTGCATTTAGTGGATAGGCTTTTCGATAGCAATTAAAAAATCACTGAACTCAGGGTAAGCTATTGAGCTGATAAACAAATTTATTCTTATATGGCTATATAAGCTCAATGAAGTGACCACATATGATTTTTGTTGGATACATGTGTGTGACATGGCACACAGGATACGCTCATCTGTTTGTTTCCACACAAGCATACAGCCATGTTTGTGGCATAGGGGCAAAGATGGAGGGTTCCTATTATCTATGTCCACCTGCCCTCCACATGGACATGATACAGGTTTTGCCACAACACCGCTTTCATGCCCACCACCATCCTTGATTGATGTTTGCAATGGGCAAGGGTGTTTATATGCATGTGTGGCCTCACTGTATCATGTTGGTATGCGGGTGTTGTTTGTGCTTATGACTGACTATGTTTGTGACCCACAGCATCTGGACCTATGGCTTCTGTGTGGTTCACTGTAAGATGTTTGCCCATCATTTCCATATTTACATGCTGGTTATTGTGTTTGTTTACTGTACAGACGTGACACTATGCATGTATGTACACACCTTGCATTGCAACCCTGCACGGTCCTGTTTATCCCCTGCGTTAAAGACACTCTCATTGCCCCATTATATTTGGTGTGTGGCACTGTTGGTGTCCATTGTCCTCCTTCAATTCTGCATTCCATGTAACGTGCTATATGTGTCCAAACACTGTCTACCCAACAAACACTGCAAGGGGACCTCCTGCATGGTGTTATCTCTGCAGCTTGTTTGGTTTGTATTCTCTCTGTGTTCATGTGCCTCTGCTACCTGTTAGCATATGCTCCTTGTGCTTTGGATGATTTTTTTGGTCAACATTGTAGCATTTCTGATTCTTAGATCAGGCATTATGTGGGAGGTGTAACATTACTTTCAAAAAATGTTTTTCACATTACAACATTGTGACAACATATGTTGTTTTAATTTGTGTGCCTCGTGTGTTGCCTGATGGCTATGTTTGGGGGGACAGGTGATGTGCTTTGGGTCCTCATCATGCAACACCTACGGTCTACATGCACTCATATGTGTGTCACACATTTGAGCCATGCAGCAGCAGGTGGGGGGTGGGGGCCTGTTGCCCAGTGCATAACATGCACCTGATGCACATTATATCTCATGCCCTTCATTTGTGGTCAAGGCAGTGACCTTTCTGTAGCATGTGGGTTGGTGCCCTGCTAAATGTGTTTCCATCTTTCACGAGGGATGCACTCACCTTGATATTATGATTGCACTGTCTACAGTATCTGTGAGGGGTAACCAAAATAAATATATGTCTTTGACAGACATTTGTCTCTTTTGCTGCTTAATCATGGTGACAAACATGCAATGCAATGTGTGCCTTTGAATCAGTCCTGAATCCTTGTAACCCTGACACTCCAGGGTTTTTCTGACAATGTCACTGGGGTGTCTTGCCCAAGGCCACATTGAGTGCTAGTGTGAATTGAGCCCAGGTTGCTTGGTGTCCAAGACAGTTTTCTGACCACTAGGCTACTCCTCTATTGTTTGTGCAAATTTACACTTGTGTCTAATGATTTGCTGGTCATGTCCATGGCCCACCTGTGCTCACATTTATTTTATTTATTTACATTCTCTTATATACCGCGCTATTCTGCATCAGTGCGGTTTATGTGTAGCACAATGTACAATGGCAACTGTGTATGTGTCAGCCATTTGGCACGTCACTGGGTATTACAGGTTCCCATACAGACCCTCCCTTTGGACTATTAGTTCTGCCTTGTGCTCAGTGAGCTGTTTGTGGGAGTGATTAGAGACGTGTTTTTAACTCAGTAGTTTGCAGGTTTGATCCCCACATGTGGTTTTTTAAATGTTTTTCTGTTGTGCTAACTCGACCATTAGTTACCAGCAGATTCATCACCTCTACACACACCCTTGCCTCTCTTCTGTGTACATCAAGGTGTGCACTCTGTGCTGCCTAGCCATCAGATATTATCTGTTACAAAGGTCTCATTCTTTATGGTGTTTACAGGGCAGTGCACCTGGGGGTTTGATAGTGCTGCGATTCAGCTGTTGTGTGGTACACCTGTGTTCATGTTGAGTTCCCTCCTGTCCTGTCCCAGATTGCTACCCGTCTCCACCGAGCATCCTCTACTGCCCTTAGGGTTTAGTTTCTTTCCTCTTTTGCATGCTGTATCCACTGCATAACATTTCATTGTGTGTGTGTGCATGTGTCCCTGGTACCAAATACAGCCTGGGATCTGATCTGTACACAGCAGATCTGCATGTGCATTTATTCATGATTACTGTTGTGGGTTTGCCTGTCCTTACAACCAGCATGCGTCTTGTGTGATGGCCTGCAGTATTTTTGGATGCAGCCTTTGCTAATGAGCACACGTTGGTGGTGTGGCCTACCGGTTGGTGCATTGGCATTTGTGGTAGTTGTCGTACGTGTGATTCCTCTCTGTTCTCTTGGATGTGTATGCTTGTCCTGCAGAGGTGGCTTCCATTTGTATGACGGTCATATGTGGGAAGATTTGTGCTGTGAGCACATTGTACCCTCATCTGAGTTGTGAAACACATTTCTGTCCAACTTCTGTCTGCCAGCTGTTGTGCCATCCTACCCTGATGTGCATGCTGCTACACCACGTCCTGCACTCCTACACATTCCTGCATTTCATCTCTCCATGGTTGCCTCTCGTGTGTGTGCTCTGCATAGCACTGCTACTCCACTGTCATCCTGATATTTCACCTATCCTGCCATTTCAGCCTCCTCTGCTGCACACATCTTCCCATCCTCTGTCACACACTGTCATTATAGCGTGATACATTACCATCACTCTGTGCATAGCTACAGCTAACCCCAATATGCTAGTCCATTTCTGTAGCTGCCACATGGCCTGGGGCTGATTTGTGTAGTCCAGCAGCTGTAATGTACGTCCTTCTACTTATGCATTGTCTTTCCTTTCAGCTCTGTGCAGTGTTTTGCTTACATGTGTGTTTGGCGCATACCTCTGTTACCCTTCAGATTGTGGGATCTTACTGCTCTTTGCAAACATTTTTTAATTCACCTGGACATCCTTGGGCCATCTTATGTCACACCTTCGATTCACGCAGCTTATGGGCTACCTACTATGGTGCCCTGGGAGTTGCCAACCTTTCAACATGGCCACTGGGGAACATTATAAGTCGCCTTTGCTGACGTGGTTGCTTATGATGTGCGTTCTGGTGCACCCTAAAAGGTGCATTCATTTAGGGCACTAGGGTGTGGTTCTTTTTAGATGGCAGCACAGATTGGTGTACAGTTGCATGCAGAAGGCAGACATACCTATGCCAGCCTTATTCACTGCTGGTTTAAACCCATGACCCCTGCACCGTCAGTCTACGTCTTGACCATTGTGCTACACTGCTGTTCCTTCTTGCATGTCTGCACACCTACTTAACATTTCCATGCGTTACTATGCACATTGTTGCCAGCAGAAACATTGCTCGGACCTTGCCCTGCCTCATACGGCACCCTATAAAGCGCCCTGTCAGCAACATTGTAGGGTGCCTTGGTGGACAGTGCACTTTAAAAGGTAACCTCTAGGGTACCTTATGCAGCACCTTATATTACAGTGCTTTGAGAGTGCATTTGCTAGCACTAGTAATTACAATAAAAGAGTAAAATGCCTCCTAGAGCTATTTTGCTCAAAACAGGTATTGGCTCAGCCAGCCTTATTCATTGGGCACAGTGGGGGATTAAACCCCTGATCCCTGCACCATTAGGCAGTGACTTTACCATTGTGCTGTGGTTCTGTTTCTGTGCTTGCACATCAGCGAGCCGCCATATGCCTCACAATATTAAATTGCCCCCAAAAAGATTAGCATGCTGCCTTATAAACGCCCATTATTTATATGCCTCCTAAAATGCCGCCTCAGCAACCAGCCTTGTTCATTGGGCACTGTGGGGGATTGAACCCATGATCCCTGCACCATTGGCCAGTGTCTTAAACATAGTGCTGAGGTTCTGTTCCTGTGCTTGCACATCAGCGAGCCAACTTATGCCTCACAACATTAACAGCGCACCGCCTTGTGCCCTCCACACCTGTCAGTGCACCACCTTATGCCGCCCAAACCGCAAAAACTTCAACACACAGCCTTATGCCCAAAATGTACAGTGCACCGCCTTATGATGCAACAACTTAACAGTGCACCACCTTATAACGCAAAGGATTAAAGGTGCACAGCCTTAGGCCTCACAAAATGAATATGCCTCCTATGGCACTTTTAGAAAAACATTACTACCTAAGCCAGGCTTTTTTTTTGTGGATAGTGGGGACTGAGCCCCTGATCTCTGCACCACTGGCCAGTGTCTTACCATTGGGCTGTGTTTTGGTTCCTGTGTGTGCATATCAGCAAGCCGCCATATGCCTCACAATATTAAATTGCCCCAAAAACATTAGTGCACTGCCTTATGCTGCACATTATTTCAATGCCTCCTAAATTAACACCACGGCCAGCCATCTTTAATGTGCTCTGTGGGGATCGAACCCCTGATCCCTGCATCGTTGGTCAATGTCTTAACCATTGTGCTGTGGCTCTGCTTTTCTTCCCACATATCAGCACGCCACTTATACCGCCCAGTATTATACTGCCTCCATAGACATCAGCGCGCCGCCTTAGGCCGCCCAGCATTAATATGCCGCCAAAAACATCAGTGCACCGCCTTAGGCCGCCCAGTATTAATATGCCGCCAAAAACATCAGCGCGCTGCCTTAGGCCGCACAGTATTAATATGCCGCCAAAAACATCAGTGCACCGCACTTCTGCGACTCATAAATTACTGCCTCAGCCAGCTGTCTTCATTGGGCACTGTGGGGAATCAAACCCCTGATCCCTGCACTGTTGGTCAGTGTCTTAACCATTGTGCTGTGGCTTTGTTCTTCTGCTTGCCCATCGTCGTACCACATATGCCTCCCGCGCAGCCATCTGATGCGCTAAGGTGTGGGGCATACAAGGGCGCCACGCACCTTAGCGCATATTTAAATTCCGGCTTTTCTTTTTCACGACGGAACGCCCACTCCTTATATGGCATCCGCACTCTACCGCGGCCCGCACTTTAACGGGGTTTTAGTAAACATGCCCCTAAGTTTCTAACAATTATTTGATGTTCTTAGCAGCCTTGCCAAATAAGGATACACTAGTATGGTATAAAAAAGACAGAAGGACCTATGCACGTAGTTTGATGGAATGATGTAAGTGGAAAAAAAGTGGTTGAGAGGAGTGTGATGGAATATTCATGTTGGAAAGGAGAACTCAGATTAACATTATAAAATGGTGAGGGTGAATTGAAATGTGAAATGATGTATCCGATGTATCCATCTAGAAAGAAAACTGACAATGAATACTCTACAATATTTGATTATGCCATCCCCATTAACTCCAATTTTGAAAGTCATCTAGCCCAGAGATATACCCAATAATTGGAAATAGACACTTGGAGATAGGCTGAGTGCACTTTTCATCCTAATGAGCTTTGGGGAGACCCACACTGGCCATGTGGTGCTTTTCAGATGCTTTTATCCCTTTTTGCCTCTATGTGTCCTGGCCCGACGCATGAAGCTAAAGTAGGAAAGTTACTTACACAAATTTTTACAAATTGGTATAATTCTAAAAATTGTGAAAAATTTGAGGAAGTGTGGGCATCTTGTCAAAATGTATTAGCTAAATTGAGTTGCTTAGGATTGGCTGTTGTATGCAAGCAGCAATCCACGAAGGGGGGAACATCCGAAACCTTAAAAAAAACTTTGTAAAGAAATTAAACTGTCTTGCCTTTGACTGTGTTAAAAAAAAAAAAAAAGAAATTGCCCTAAGGGAGTAGACTGAACTTTTTCTCCCTCTGAACTGTTATATGGAAGACTGCTTATTTTTTATACTCCTGAGCCTCACATTTGATCTCTTGTATTTCCTAGCAGCAGAGGCAACTCTCTTCCCTCCACAGGTATGCTCAGCAGGTCCAGTCCTTTCTGCTGGATGACTCAGCTCTTTTCTTTCAATCCGGAGACTGGATTTTGGTAAAGACATACCACCAGCACACAGTACAAGCCCCTTTTCCAGTATGGGACCATTCCAAGTTCTTCTGATAACACCGATTACAGTGAAGGTGGCGGCTAAAAGATCCTGAAGCCATTGCCCTCGCTGGAAACATTCTCCATCTATAGATCTGGCTTCAGGACCAGGATGAGAAGTAGCTGACGCCGGGGCAACCAAGGCCCTAGCAACTGGAGAGGAGAGGAGAAGACTCTTGAAGAAAAGCAGCTTTCAGCCTAGAGGTACCGAACCAACATATCCCTTCAAGGTTGGTGACAGGTCAGAGACAAGCACGGTACCTTAGACCCGCTCTACGGACCTCCAAACTACAGTGATCACCATCACATGGACAGTCATCCTGTGTGACTCCTCCCCTTCGTGGATCCATGCGTCAAGAATCAAGCATGTATCGTCTCCACTGACATCTTCGGTTCCAGCCTCCTAACCATCACGCACAAGACTGTGTTGACTCCTCCTATCACTCATATAGTGCCTCCTTCAACCCATCTCGGGAACTGTTAATATGGCAATACTACTTGCCCAGACTGCCTTACCTTTTGTGTGCGCAGCTCGCTACAAACTGGAGCTTTTCTCTCAACATGTCTCATTACTGTACCTTCTAATCTGTGTGAAATGCAGAAGTTTACTGTACTTGATAATTTAAACTTGTGACGCAGTGGCAACTTCAGAAGCCATGGAAACTGATACTGACCCTCTGGTTGGTTCAGGTATTGCAAGAAAAGACAGGGTTTTCCATTCTCAGCATAACCTACAGGCAACTAATCAGCTCACCTCAGGGGAGGAGAGAACCAGAGCTGTGGATTGGGCATGCCCTAGTAGGAGGCGGGCTTCCCAGAGCAGGGGCCCCTTGTTAAGCAGAGAGAGGGAAGACAGTGGAATGAGAAGGAGAAGGAGAAGGAGTAGGACGGTGATGAGAAGGAATGGAGAAGTGAGCACTACAAATGGAATGAGAAGTGAAGGTGGTTTGAATCCACAAGAGAGAAGGCAAAAGGCATTGGGAATGCAAGAAGCTCTCTTGAATGCAGAACCCTTTGACCCTGCTACAGAAATACTGCCCAGCTGCAACAGAAGGGAAACTGATTCAGAACAAGGAGTAAAGCCTAGGTTGTTGGGAGACAGCATTTACCCTTGGAGAGAAAGGCACGCGGGCAAGGCATTTTCTGACAAGCCTCATTTTAAGGTACCTGCTGCACTTAATTCCTTTAACAAGTTTTATAAGCCAGAAAGAGGGAATCCTGATTTTAAAGTACAGGATAGTTTCAGGCAATGTGAGAGACGTTGGTTACAGCCTGAAAGCTCTCTAACTAAGCCTAGCTTTTCTCAGCCAGCAGTTCCTGCTTTTAACAAGCAAGCTGACAAGAGGAATTCAGCTAAACTGTTTACAAGAGAATTAGGCTACACTGATACAGAAGGTCCTACCTTTGAAGCATTCTTTAAGAGCAGAGCTCGTGCAGAGGAACGTGTGATTCCAACACTCCTTAACAGAGATAAGTGGGGGAGGGGTAACTCCACCACGGGCACAGAGTGTCTAAACAGGGAGAGCAATTTTTGTTCACCAGAAGCAGTTAATTGCCTGCACAAGCAAGGAGAAGGTTCACCCAGTAGTCCTACTAGAAGACAGGCAGAACTACTCCTTAATGAATTCAAACAATTCCTAAATAGAAGAGCTGTTTCAGAACAGACTTGCATTCAAGCAGGAAGTAATCCTGAAATAGGAATTCCCACACCGGCTCCAGTTCCCATGATTGATGTTAACCAGCCGATGGACTGCTCGATTGGTCTAATAGATAGAGCTGACAAGAGCCAAGCTTGAATGATTATACCTGATATTTTATTCTGGTTATGTTAACCAAAGATATGTGAAAAGCTTATGAAATGAATACTGTTTGAGCAACTGAAAGGGAAGCTTATTGAAGCACTGAAATAAGCTGGACTGTAACCTGATTGCAAGAGAAAAGCAGTATTATTTCTCACCGGAGTATTTGTAAATACAGCACAGAGAAGACACATGGTGTAATGTGCTTCCTCAGTGGAGATTAGGCTGAAGCAGAATATTGAAAGCCTGTAATTTGCATTGTTCCTGATTTGGTTATTCTTCTCACCTGTTCCTGTCCACCAAGGAGCGGGGAAAATAAAATCCTTGTAAATATAAATGTCTTGTTCCCGACTTTCATTGGCCCCCACAACTACACAAGGCCCATCCCTCCTTAACCCTCAAGGTTAGGGAGTGGGTGCAGGGTGACAAGTGGCGTAGTTGGCAGGATTTCAGCGCAGGCGCAGAAGGAGCCGCATCAGGAGCTGCAGAGAACCTCTTCTTCAAAGTGGACCCCGGCTGAAGAGCTGATGAAGCCCAGCAGAGGAGGAGGTATCGCAGAGGGCTGCAGGAGCCATTTCCTGAAGTGCTTGTTACACACCTAAGCCAGGTAACGGGTACACACCCTGGGTTGTGTCGATACCAAGGCAGAGGGTGTCCCCTAGTGGTAGCTGGGGAGGAAAAAAAAAGGAAAAAAAAAAAAAAAAGGTTTGTTTCTGGAGGAATCCCAGAGATACCGCACTTGGGTTCCTGTTTTTGTTTGTATTACAGAGAATCCCAAGGATGGCGATGGACCCGAAGGACATCATCCAGTGGATGGCGACGCAATTTGAACGCCAAGCCGAGCTAGCACTGGAGGCGCAGCAGAGAGCCAACGCGTCTTTAAAGGAGCAGCAACAACCGCTTCTAGCTCTTTTGGAAGAGTATGTGAAAGGAAAGAAGCAGGACACTGTTCCAGCGTCGGAAGCAGGTTCCTTAGTCGCTAACATGAATCCTTCTGTTAACATGCCGACTTGACTTTGTTCAACTTTGGACCTTTAACTAGTCAAGATGACATAGATGACTACTTAGAGAGTTTTGAGAGGGTGGCACGCCTGAGCTTATGGCCAAGGGAACATTGGGCCTTAAGGCTAGCTGCGTCCCTTACAGGGGAAGCGAGAGCAGCATACCGAGCCACGCCTCCAGACCTAGCTGGAAGCTTTGAGGAGTTAAAAAAGGCCATTCGGGAGAGATTGGGTCTCACTCCACTCGTATATCACACTCGTTTAAGGAATGTGAGACTCGGGCCGAGTGAAACTCCCAAGTCCCTATACCACCGAATAAGGGCTTTGTTGCATAAGTGGTTGACTCCCAAAGGGAGATCTGTGGAATCTATCCTAGATGATTTGATATTAGAACAATATATGGAAGCACTGCCACAGGAGATTCGCACCTTCCTGATCCTGCAGAACTGCAAGAACCCCCAGGAAGCGGTTGCTCTCTCAGAGAGATATATAGAGGCAGAGTTAATGGCCCAGAGAGCTAGCACCCCATTCTCTGAATATGGCAGCAGCGGATCAGAAAGGCGGTGGAGGATCCAAGAGGATCCAGTAAAAATGTTCATGCCTGGTAGAAAAAATTCTATAGGTAAAATGAGATGTTTTAAGTGTGGGCAAGTAGGCCATATGCAAAAGCAATGCTTGATAAAGAATGCCTTAGTAGCTGATACGTATGTGGAGGACAGACCAGGTTTTCTGTTAGCCGTCTGCGTGCAAGGTATAACCACTCAAGCTTTGCTGGACTCGGGTGCTGAGTTAAGCATGATATCCGAAGAGCTCTGGAAGGAAATAGAAGCCCGAGAAGCCCCAGAGGTAATACATCCCGTAGATGAGGTAAAAATAAGATGCGTTCACGGAGGAACATCTCCTTACCCCATCTACAACCTACACATAGCAGGCTTAGGTGCGCAGAAAACTATCCCGCTTGCGGTTGTCCCACACCTCCCACACTCAATGATCTTAGGCCAAGATTGGCCCCAATTTCACCAGGGTCTAGTGCAAGGAATAAGGGAGAGAGAGAGTTCCCATATAGAAGAAGGCCCTGAGGAAGTGCAGGCCCTGGCCACGCAAAAGGTAAATTCGGTACTCCGACCCTTAGTGCCTCAAGTCAAGAAAAACAAAGGGGGAGAAACTCCGGAAGATAGCACTACCGAGAGGCCCCGGTTTGTTTTGAAATATTGTAAGATGACCCCTAGTGCTCAAGCACCCAAGAGAGCCACGCCTAATGCTGCAGGGTTGGACCTCAGCAGTGCAGAGGATGTAATTGTTCCTGCGGGCGGAAAGGCGCTAGTGGATACGGCCCTGCAGATAGAGCTGCCTGTGGGGTGTTATGGCCGGCTAGCTCCCCGGTCAGGCTTAGCACTTAAACATTTCATAGACATAGGGGCAGGTGTAATTGACCCGGACTACCGAGGTTCCCTGAAAGTGCTTCTCTTTAATTTTGGAAAAGCTAACTTCCAAGTAAAAACCGGAGACCGCGTAGCCCAACTCATTTGTGAGCGCATTGGGATTCCCCCGTTGGAAGAGGTGCCTGCTCTGTCCACGACAACGCGCGGAACGCAAGGCTTCGGGTCAACAGGGACTAATAGCCTGCAAGGATTGGCGGCTTCAGTGGAGAGGGAGGACCTGGAAGAGGAGGACCTCGGACCCCAGCTGACAGACTGCCAGCAAAATCCGGAACCCCGCTTGGATGAAGGACTTTCTTGGGCACAAAAGCAGGAGTTGAGGCAAGTGTTATCTAGGTATAAAGATGTCCTCACCTCGCTGCCAGGCGAAACTAAATTAATAGCCCATGAGATAGTGACAACCCCCGGTGAAGTGGTTAGGCAGCGGCCTTACAGGCTTCCAGAGGCCAAGAAAAAAGAAGTGGTCCGGCAAGTAAAGGAAATGCTCGCCATGGGGGTTATTGAAGAGTCCCGGAGCCCTTGGAACAGCCCAATTGTGATGGTTCCAAAACCGGATGGGTCGATTCGCTTTTGCATAGATTTTAGAAAAGTGAATATGATATCTCGCTTCGACTCTCATCCTATGCCAAGAATTGAGAAGCTGCTTGACCGCCTAGGGCAAGCCAAGTACTTCACAACCCTTGACATGTCTAAAGGGTATTGGCAGGTCCCCCTTACGAGAGAGGCTAGGCCGAAAACCGCCTTCAGAACTCCTATAGGCCTCTACCAATTTCGAAGGATGCCCTTTGGCCTGCATGGCGCCGCAGCTACGTGCCAGCGCCTCATGGATATGGTCCTACGGCCTCATCACGCATATGCTGTGGCTTACATGGACGACGTGGTGATCCACAGCGAGACCTGGACCCAGCATGTCCAAAGAATTGAAGCAGTACTTCTGTCAATTCGAAAGGCGGGACTTACCTTGAACCCAGCGAAGTGCCTCTTTGGGGGACAAGAGGTGAAATACCTGGGTCACGTGGTGGGCCGAGGGATGGTAAAACCTCTCCTTAGCAAAATCGCCAGTGTGCAGGCGTTCCCAGAACCTGATAACAAAAAGCAGTTACGCAGCTTTTTGGGGCTAGTGGGCTACTATAGGAGATTCATCCCACATTTTTCAGAGAAAACAGCCCCACTGACAGAGATGTTGAAGAAAAATGCCCCCAACAAGTTAAAATGGAGTACAGAAGCGGAAGGGGTGTTCAACCTTCTGAAGAAACAGCTGTGTGAGGCACCAGTGTTAAAAGGAGTGGACTTCTCCAAGATGTTCATTGTGCAAACAGACGCTTCCGATACGGGTCTCGGAGCGGTATTATCACAGCGACACGAAGGGGTAGAACACCCGGTCTTGTTCCTGAGTAGGAAGCTGACACCACCGGAACGAAATTACTCCACAATAGAACGCGAGTGTTTGGCCATCAAATGGGCTATCGATGCGCTGCGTTTCTATTTACTGGGGAGAAAATTCACCTTAATTACAGACCATGCACCCCTGAAGTGGTTGAACCAAATGCACAACCATAATTCACGGCTTACACGGTGGTTCATGGCACTACAAGCTTTCGAGTTCCAGGTAGAACACCGTGCGGGAAAACTCCACCAGAACGCGGATGCACTGAGTCGTATCGCGTGCTGTCCGGATTCTCCTAAAACAGCCCGTGATATCTTAAGGGGGGGGATCTGTGACGCAGTGGCAACTTCAGAAGCCATGGAAACTGATACTGACCCTCTGGTTGGTTCAGGTATTGCAAGAAAAGACAGGGTTTTCCATTCTCAGTATAACCTACAGGCAACTAATCAGCTCACCTCAGGGGAGGAGAGAACCAGAGCTGTGGATTGGGCACGCCCTAGTAGGAGGCGGGCTTCCCAGAGCAGGGGCCCCTTGTTAAGCAGAGAGAGGGAAGACAGTGGAATGAGAAGGAGAAGGAGAAGGAGTAGGACGGTGATGAGAAGGAATGGAGAAGTGAGCACTACAAATGGAATGAGAAGTGAAGGTGGTTTGAATCCACAAGAGAGAAGGCAAAAGGCATTGGGAAGGCAAGAAGCTCTCTTGAATGCAGAACCCTTTGACCCTGCTACAGAAATACTGCCCAGCTGCAACAGAAGGGAAACTGATTCAGAACCAGGAGTAAAGCCTAGGTTGTTGGGAGACAGCATTTACCCTTGGAGAGAAAGGCACGCGGGCAAGGCATTTTCTGACAAGCCTCATTTTAAGGTACCTGCTGCACTTAATTCCTTTAACAAGTTTTATAAGCCAGAAAGAGGGAATCCTGATTTTAAAGTACAGGATAGTTTCAGGCAATGTGAGAGACGTTGGTTACAGCCTGAAAGCTCTCTAACTAAGCCTAGCTTTTCTCAGCCAGCAGTTCCTGCTTTTAACAAGCAAGCTGACGAGAGGAATTCAGCTAAACTGTTTACAAGAGAATTAGGCTACACTGATACAGAAGGTCCTACCTTTGAAGCATTCTTTAAGAGCAGAGCTCGTGCAGAGGAACGTGTGATTCCAACACTCCTTAACAGAGATAAGTGGGGGAGGGGTAACTCCACCACGGGCACAGAGTGTCTAAACAGGGAGAGCATTGTTTGTTCACCAGAAGCAGTTAATTACCTGCCCAAGCAAGGAGAAGGTTCACCCAGTAGTCCTGCTAGAAGACAGGCAGAACTACTCCTTAATGAATTCAAACAATTCCTAAATAGAAGAGCTGTTTCAGAACAGACTTGCATTCAAGCAGGAAGTAATCCTGAAATAGGAATTCCCACACCGGCTCCAGTTCCCATGATTGATGTTAACCAGCCGATGGGCTGCTCGATTGGTCTAATAGATAGAGCTGACAAGAGCCAAGCTTGAATGATTATACCTGATATTTTATTCTGGTTATGTTAACCAAAGATATGTGAAAAGCTTATGAAATGAATACTGTTTGAGCAACTGAAAGGGAAGCTTATTGAAGCACTGAAATAAGCTGGACTGTAACCTGATTGCAAGAGAAAAGCAGTATTATTTCTCACCGGAGTATTTGTAAATACAGCACAGAGAAGACACATGGTGTAATGTGCTTCCTCAGTGGAGATTAGGCTGAAGCAGAATATTGAAAGCCTGTAATTTGCATTGTTCCTGATTTGGTTATTCTTCTCACCTGTTCCTGTCCACCAAGGAGCGGGGAAAATAAAATCCTTGTAAATATAAATGTCTTGTTCCCGACTTTCATTGGCCCCCACAACTACACAAGGCCCATCCCTCCTTAACCCTCAAGGTTAGGGAGTGGGTGCAGGGTGACAAACTGCACCCAGCCCCATGTTTCTTTTTCTACTTTCTTGTATAATATTGTTGTTACTCGCCCGTCTTTGGGATATGACTAGGTCCTTTGCTCATTGTAAACTGTCTCTAGTTTTAATGCTACGGATTGTTTTATTGTTTTTGCTTTTAGCCCGTCTATGTATCTTTCTTTAGGGTGGTGTCAAAGGGCTGCTTATTGCCCTATTGAGCGGTTTTATAATTCTTTTTCTTTTTTGTTGTATATTTTCATTTGTTCTTGGCTGTTGTTGAAAGGCCCTACAAAGCTCTACCCCTTTTATATACTCTTATACACCTGTTTCCATGGTGGCTGATGTACCTGTGCATGCCTCCACTGACCTCCCGTTAATGTCTGCTTAACGGCCCAGTAGACTGTTTGGCTGTTCTTATAGTGGGCCTATGCAGGCCCAAAGGGGGGATTGATAGGGGATAATAAGGTTTAGTTTAAGTGTACATACAGAAGGATTCGAGGCCTGTAAGAGGGGCCCGGAAGAGGGAAGATGGCAATCCTGTATATGTCTATATATGGAAAAGGAATGTGCTGTGCTAAGCTAAATTGATTGTTCTACTCAGAGATGACTTGTATTTGCATAGTTACTGATAAGCTATAGTGGGCCCCAGGAGATGGGTGGAGGACGTATGAATATGTTTCTGATAATGTATAAAATACGGACAATCCCTCCACCCTATGGAATAAACTGCATACCACTTATGTGCAAGTGTGTGTGTGTTTGTTCCCCTGGATTCCAGAGAAAGAAGGTAAGGTGATTCCTCGACCCAGACAGACGTCCCAAGGGTTAGTGATAAAAGGTGCTGGGAAAGGAATAATGTACCCTTACAGTAACCTCCTTCTCCTCAGTGAGCGCTACTTACCTGTACCCTTTGTCACCTCCCACTCAAGCCAATTTCTAACCCAAGTAGTAACTTTAGGGTTTGTTTATAAGTCACCAGTGAAGAACGGTGTCAAAAGCTTTACTGAAATCTAAATACACCACATCTAGGGCTCTCCCTTGGTCTAACTCCATGGTCACCCAGTTAAAGAAATCAATCAGATTTGTCTGACAAGACCTGACTGGTGAATCCATGCTGCCTCGGAACCTGTAATCTGCTGGACTCCAGAAATCACACTATTTTCTCTTTCATCAGCACTTCTAATAATTTACTCACACCACCGAAGTTAAACTAACCAGCCTGTAGTTTTCAACCACATCCTTATTTCTGCTTTTGTGTAAAGGGACAACATGAGCTTCTCTCCAGTCCTCTGACACCACTCCTGACTCCAACGAGGCATTGAAAAGGTCAGTCAGTGGAGCTGCTGGAATGTCACCAAGTTCCCTCAGTATTCTAGGGTGTATCCCATCCGGTCCCATCACTTTGTCTACTTTTAGTTTAGCTAGTTTTTCACGAGCACAATCTTCTGAAAATTGTTCAAGATGCCCCTTGCTTCTTTTCCTCTTTATGGGTGTTTTCTGAGGTCCTGCTCCTGGTTCTACATCTGTGAACAGAGAACAGAAATATTTGTTAAGCAATTCCGCTTTATCCTCATCAGCTTCTAATTTACATGGATGATATTATGATATACCTCCCATTTAACATCAAGAACCTCCCAACACAATTACTCTCAGATTGTTTCACAGAAATCCTCACTTGGCTAAAAAATAATAACGTTATGATCAACTAGACGAAAACCGAAGTCATATATGTCACTATGAACCAGCATTTCACCCTACCAACCACAATCAAACTACATAATTTCAACATCTCCATCAGCAATGAAGTAAAATACCTGTGAGTAATTATAGATCGCACCCTAAGCATGACATCCCATTTAAAACAAACAACCAAAAAGATCCTATACAAGCTAAGACTATTAAAACAACTGCACCCCCTTTTTCACCATGATGACTTCAGATCGATCATCCAAGCTATCATAATGCCTCACTTTGATTATGCTAACACCACACTACAGGGTATCACCAAACAGGCATTAAAACGGCTCCAAACTGTCCAAATTATGACTGCGAGAGTAATCATGAACCTCAACCCAGTGGAACACATAACCCCTACTCTTTACACCCTCCATTGACTTCCCATACAAAGCTGTATCAATTTCAAAATATTGATATCCACCTTCAAAGTAATAAACGGCATTGCCCCCTCTCCCCTATCCATGCTAATATCTAAGGAGCACAATAATAGAAATCAATGCAACCACAACAAAATCAAACTGGTTATACCAACAGACTTCAGGAAAGCCAGGAAACAAAAATAAAGCCTTCTCCCATGCAGCACCAAGCCTATGGAACGTCCTACCAGATAACCTCAGAGACTTAAATGACCTGCAAACCTTCCGCAAAAATCTCAAAATGCATCTATTCACCAGCCGCTATGGCACACTCTCTCAATACCACCCCTACACCCTAAAACACCTCTTATCAACAAGAACAGAGATGTAAATAACTTCAGCCACCCACGCACATTTTTGTACAAAGTTTAAATGGTGTATTGGGGATTAAGAAGAACTCCTAAGCACACTCATGTACAGTACATAGTTTAAAATAGTATTAGTTTCATTGTACTATATATAGTTCTTATAGCGTTCTCTGTAATAGAATTTGCACTTGTTTCTGTACAATCTACAATGTTGTTATTTGTAAACCGCATTTGATCGCATGGAAACCGCAGTATAAAAATGTCCAGTAAATAAATAAAATAAAATATTCCTCCCTTTCACCCTTGAGTCTGACAATACCACTTCTGCTCTTTCTCTTCTCACTAACATATCTGAAAAATGTCTTATCCCCCCCCCCCCCCCCCCCCCGCTCGTCATTTTATTGCATTGGCTAATTCCTCCTCTTTTTGAATCTTTACTTTCCTGACTACTTTGCTAGCTTCTCTAAGTTTTTTCCAAATATAGATGCCTGCCTTCTTCTCTCTGTGATTTCTTGTATTTTATGAAGGCCTCCCTCTTTTTCTTCACTTTTTCAGCTACTTCTTTCGAAAACCATAGCGGTCTCCTTTTCCTTTTACCTTTATTTACCATTTTAACATAAAGGCTGGTTGCCCTTAAAATATCCCCTTTCAGTTTTGCCCACTGTTTTTCTACATCCCCAGCTTTTCCCATCCTGCTAATGACTCCCTGAGATATTGGCCCATCTTAGCAAAGTTACATCATTAGAAGCCTTTCCAATAATTTACTATCCCCAGAGATTAAACTAACTGGCCTGTAATGCTCAATGTCATCCTTACGTCCGCTTTGGTGTAAAGGGACCATATGTGCCTTTCTCCAGTCCTTTGGCACCACTCCAAAGAGGCATTGAAAAAATCAGACAATGGAGCCACTCGGACAGCCTCTCGTGAATTCTGCTGGTCATCCTCCAAAGCCTCCTCAGGTCACTGCTGTACCTACTGCAAACAGACCCTAGACATGTAAGTACTGCAAACCACAGCTTGGAGGACCAAAGTGGAAACCTCAAAAGTCTTCTTCAACCATCATTCAAGCTTCCAGAGCTATGCCTCCTGCAACAAGAATGTCATCTTCTTTGTTAACGGCATAATCAAGGCATCTGCTTTAGGCAGCCTGAGCTTCTCCTTTCCTTCCAGATGATACTTTCAAATATTCTATTTTACATTGCATGCATGTGTCCGCTCGTCTTGCAGGTGAAAGAATGTGCTGAGGGTTCTTTGAGTTTATCTGTCTGCCAGGATCTAGTGCGTTGCTTTGACTGCTGCTGCTCTTTGCAGCCCCTCAAAATCTCCTGCCCTAGTTGACTGCCTAGTCTTGCCTAATGGTTGAGTCGGTCCCTCTTCTTCTAAAGCTGCAAAACAAGGACAAACTCAAGTGAAAAAAACTTCACCTACAGCCACACCTTCGCTGTGTTCTTCAGAGCTTCTAGCAACTACCAGTTGAAGACGCCTCAGGAAAAGCCGTATCTGCAGATGGGCGGGGGTTGGGAACCAGAGAGTTCAGATTCTGAGCTAAAATGGCCAACTCTCCTGTACTTTTGTGACCAGCCATGCCGTCCTGAAGGGAACTCTCAGTCTGACCATTCTCACTCCCAGGGAGCTTGCCTGAGTCCTCCAACCTTGGCTCCAGTCTTCATGTGGCCAGATTCATCCCTCTGCAGCATGAACCACAATGGCGAGAGCGGGCTTTGAAGTGCCCATGCTAGCAGACTCATGGCTTGCCACTCCTGCTCCCTCCAATGTAACATTGTGTTGGAGGGGGCAGGAGGCGCAGGAAACCACACCAAGGATAAATATTAATATTCTTTGACATTTCAGCTGCCTTCGATGCTGTCTGTCTCAGCGTCCTCCTTCAAAGAATGCAAAATGAAGTAGTAAAATTATTTCAGGGACAAGAACAACTGAAAATGGGCATCAACACCTCATCCTCCTTCCCTCAAACCCAAGTCATCTCTCACGGCATTTCTCTTCAGTATCTACCTCCAGCCACTATGCCCAATTATCCATGCCCATAACATGTACTTCCACATCTATGCATATGATATAACGATTGATTTATTTATTTCCCCATTTTTTAGACCATGTTATCATTTCAGTCAAATCAGTTTACATTGTAATTTAAACTTGGTAATATACATTAAACAGGGACATTGATAACTTTGATTTTTCTGAGGCAATGGAGGTACACACCTTTCAACACCAACAAAGCCCTATACAAAGGAATATCAAGCTGCTTCACAGACATCACTCAATGGCTGGCAAGAAACTCATTGACAGTTAACTATAAAAAATCCCCAAATACTCTGCATCACCAAGGATGACACATTCCACCCACCCCCATCACTGATAATAAATGACATTGATGTGAAAGTCTGGACACAGGTCTAGTATCTAAATAACACCCTGGACCAACAACTAATACTGAAACCACACATAAACAACACAATGAGGACAACCTACCACAAAATCTGACCCCACAACACCTGCACCCCTACTGGAACGAATGGACTTCTGTACGGCATTCCAGGCCATCATCTCACCATACTTTGACTACTATAAATCAATTTACTGCGACTCAAAAAATTCAACATTGCTCCCACTACACATTGCATTACATACAACTGTATGCATCATTCAAGGAGCTCCAAAATACGACCACATAATCCCTATCCTGTGACAACTCCACTAGCTTCCCCTGCAAAGCCACTTCAGATACTAAATACTGTTCCTAACTTTCAAAATCAGTCACATCAGATACTAAATACTGTTCCTAACTTTCAAAATCATCAACAACCAATCCTCCCATCTACAAACTCTACTAAATATAACCAAAATCAACAGACAAAGTACTAAAAACATAGGGCCCGATATTCAAAATGCATTTACACAGTTAGTGCTGCTGAATATCCCGTCTTCTCCCTTGCATGATATCATGCTAACCGCTTAGCATCAGGGAGTGTCGTGGGAGATCCAGGTGACAGTCGCTATCTTTTAGCTGTAGGGGCTAACTGTGAAGCATGCAATATCGCTGCTGCCTGGTTAACTACAGCAGCCGTGAGGCAGTATGGTGACCCAAGATATTCAATGATATTCTGAATGAAATAGAGACTGAATGAATGTTTTGCTTCGGTCTCTACTACTGAGGAAGATGTAGGGAAGTTACCCATGACTGAAATGGTATTTAAAGCTGATGCAGCAGAAGAATTAAAATAAATATAGATAAACCAGGAAGATGTACAACAACTAGTTGATAAACTGAAGAGTAGCTAATCAACTGGACCAGATGGTTTACATCCAAGGGTATTGAAAGAACTGAAATAGGAGATTGCAGACCTACTATTAGTAACCTGTGAACTATCCTTAAAATCATATGAAATAACTGAAGATTGAAGGATGGCCAATGAAATACGAATTTTTAGAAAGGGTTTCAGGGGTTATCTGGGAAAACTACAGACGTCAGTATTGGGAAAAATGGTAGAAACCATTATAAAGAACAAAATTACTGAACATGTAGATAGTCAGGATTTAATGGGAGACAGCTAACATGGCTTTAGCCAAGGAATGTCTTGCCTTACAAATTTGTTACGTTTTTATGAAAGTGTGAAAGGGTGGATCAGTCAATGTAAGAACATAAGACATGCCATACTGGGTCAGACCGAGGTCCATCAAGCCCAGTATCCTGTTTCCAACAGTGGCCAATCTAGGTCATACGTACCTAGCAATATCCCCAAAAGACACAGGTTCCTCAATGCTTGTACTGGGTCAAGCATTGATATCCTGGGTCCCTTTTTAATAGTGGTTTATGGACCTTTCCTCCAGGAACTTGTCCAAACCTTTTTTAAACCCAGCTATACTAACAGCCCTTACTACATCCTCCTGTAACAGATTCCAGAGTTTGATTACACGTTGAGTGAAAAAATATTTTCTCTTATTTGTCTTAAATAGTTTACCCTGTAGCTTCATTACATGTCCCCTAGTCTTTCTATATTCTGATAGTGTAAACAATTGATCCACGTTTATCCGTTCCACTCCATTCATTAATTTATAGACCTCTATCATATCTCCCCTCAGCCGTCTCTTTTCCAGGTTAAAGAGCCCTAACCTTTTTAGCCTCTCTTCATAGGAGTAGCCTTCCATCCCCTTCACCAATTTGGTGGCTCTTCTCTGTACTTTTTCTAATAACGCTATGTCCTTTTTAAGATACGGTGACCAGAATTGCACACAATATTCAAGGTGCGGTCGTACCATGGAGCGATACAGAGGCATTATAATATCCTTTGTTTTATTCTCCATCCCTTTCCTTATGATACCTAGCATTCTATTTGCTTTCTTGGCTGCCGCTGCACACTGGGCGGAGGGTGTTAACATGTTATCCACGATGACTCCAAAATCTTTTTCCTGGGTGGTGGTTTCTAATGTGGAGCCTTGCATCGTGTAACTATAGTGTGGGTTGTTCTTTCCTAGGTGCATAACTTTGCACTTGTCCACATTAAATTTCATCTGCCATTTGGATGCCCAGTCTTCCAATTTATCCAGATCCTCCTGCAGTTTTCCACAATCCTCTTGGGTTTTAACAGCTTTAAACAGTTTTGTGTCATCTGCAAATTTGATAACCTCACTAGTTATTCCCTTTTCCAGGTCATTTATGAATATGTCAAAAAGTAGCGGACCCAGTACAGATCCCTGGGGTACTCCACTATTCACCTTTTTCCATTGGGAATAATGGCCATTTAGCCCTACCCTCTGCTTTCTATCTTTTAACCAGTTCCCGATCCACAATAGTACACTGCCTCCTATCCCATGACTTTTTAGCTTCGCCAAAAGTCTCTGATGGGGGACCTTGTCAAAAGCTTTCTGAAAGTCCAGATACACTATATCAACCGACTCACCTTTGTCTACCTGTTTATGCACACCTTCAAAAAAACATATCAGATTAGTAAGACAAGATCTTCTTTGTCTAAAGCCATGTTGGCTGTCTCCCATTAGTGTATGTATCTGTCTCCCATTAATGTAGTGTATCTGGATTTTCAGACAGCCTTTGACAAGATCCCTCATGAGAGACTCTTGGGGGTATGTTTACTAAACCGCGGTAATGTAGCTTTGGTAGTGTTACCACGCGGTAATGTTATCTAATGTAACATTAATGCACGGTAAAGTTACCTCGGGGTATGTTTACTAAACAGCAATAACGTTACCTTATCACGCGATAACGTTACTTATCACGCAATAACTTTACGTTTTGTGCGATAACATTTCTGGCGGCATTAAGGCACACAGAGGGTGGAGTAAGTCTTTCCAGAGGGTGGGGAGAAGGGGTCAATGGGCGGAGAGGCTCCAGGTAAACTAACGCTGTGAAATGTAGGGCAGAACATTACCGTGATTGAAAACCTCGCATTAGAGGCACAATTGCAGAAGAGAGAAACCAGTTCAGTCAGCAATGTACAGCAAAGGCAGGGAGACCCAGAAAAGTGATAGTAGTGCTACATGTGCGGCAACAGCATAGTGCCCAAGTATGAAAGGGCAATATGGTGAGGCTGCAAATGGGGTACAGGGGGCTGCAGGCGAGACATGCAGTGGGGCAGCTGGGGCACAGAGTGGGCTAGGCAGATGCCTAGGTGCCACATAGGAAAGCAGAAATGGAAAATCAGCAAGACAGCAACTGACCAAGGGCAAATGTCCATGAGTGTATGTCCCACAGTGCCCCAATGGACATTACCCAGCAGGTACCCCAAAGGGCACATAACAGTGCCAGGCGTGGAAGCATGGATGTCTATGTAGGCACCCCTACCCCAGATCCCACACCATAGGCAGCCGCCTACTGGCACACTGGATGGCCTGGGACTGCGCACCACCAGCACCACCGGCAGAAGGGCATGTCAGCATGGTGGCGGAGGGGTGCTGGTGGTGGAGGGGGCAGTGGCATCTGACCACAGAAGACCAAGGCCAAGCCCTGTTTAGGTGGGTGGTGTGCAGTGCAACAGACAAGGTCCGTCTGACGAAAAGTAATGGTATCCCCAGGGAATGACTTGCTTCTGTGGTAACAGTCTGGTGCAGTAAACACACAGTCAGTGTATTCAGGGGTAGAAGGTCACAGGTTCAAATCCCAGCTGTGGCTCCTGCAGACCATGTCCCTATATTTGACCCTACAGTGCACATACACAATAAACATGTGCATTCCCTATAGCAGAGGTTCCCAACCCCAGTCCCGGAGGGCCAAACACCATTCAGGTTGTCAGGCTGTCCCTAATAAATATGCATGAGATGCATTTGCAGGCACTGCTCCCATTGTATGCAAATGTACCTCATGCATATTAATTAGGGACAGCCTGAAAGGCGGTATAGAAATCCATTTAAATAAAATAAATTAAAACCTGAATCGTGTTTGGCCCACCAGGACTGGAGTTGGAAACCTCTGCCTTAGAGCATTGGCCAACAGGGGCACAAACACCCACACCTACAGGCTCCACCATCCAAAGCCTCATGGTGAATCAGGCTGTTGGGCCCTCTTCAGAGCAGCAGCTCCCACTACTAGCACCTGCATACCCTAGTAATGCTGTCATAAACATGGAAACATGGTTCAACATCAAAAGGTTGCTATGATTAATGTGAGATAACAAATCCTAAATTAAACACAATTTGTTAACAGAGATCCATCATAGCAACCTTTCTGATATATGTGGAGTATACTCCCTTTTTAGTTTCTGACAGTGTTTACCACCCCGGAGAGTGACCCTAACAGTATTGAGTACCTTAGCAATGCCTGCACTGTGCCCAGGACTGGTGTGGTGGCCAGGGCTGCCAACCACCTCTATCTTTGCACAATGCTGAAATAGGTGTGGGAGTCTGTGTATGTCTATTCAGTGTTTTGTGGCTGCCTACACCTTACTGAGCCCCCAATGCTTGCACTGTTTCCAGTGAAAGCCTACCAATGTGCATAATGATGAGCAAGGTATTTTGGTTATGGCCCCTACAGGGCAGTCTGGGCAGGATGCATCTGCACAGGGCATAGGGCAATGGCTGGGATATTGTAGTGCCCGAACACCACCTGTACAGACAGGGTGGCCACAGCATGTCATGCTGGGAAGTCACTCTCACTCTCACTGAGCAATGACCATGGCATGTCTAGCTTCCCACATAGTGCTATACAGTGTTTCTCATAAGTGATATTTGTGAGTTCCCGTTTCTGGGGCCCAATCACTGACATACCTGCTTGGTGTTTGTGCTTATATCCCATTTCTGGGTGCACATTATTTAGAATACATTTATATACCGCAGCTTCCAGCGATCATCAGCGGTTTGATTACAGATTGAAAATTGCCAAATCAAAGACAGATAATTTCGTAGTAACATTACATTGATTTGAAAGGAAAGCACGGCACACAGTAATAAGGTCATAGGAGAGGAGACAGATATTTACATATGTACATTTTTCCTAACAGAATTCCTGTTGCAAATAGTGACATCTTGAATTCCCCTGTGATTTACATCAAATTGTAATAGCACTGGAATAGATGAGTCTTTAGCTTTTTTCTGAATGCATTAAGGTCTTTGGTCGCTCTGAGCTCAGGCGGCAGTTGATTCCAGAGGGTCGGGGCAGTGTAAGAGTATGCTTGGCGGCTAGTGCTAGATTTGACGGATCTGATGTCAGGTGGAACATGTAGGGTGTGTAAGTTGATGGTTCTTCTGACTCTGTTGGGTGGTTGTGTGCTGATAAGGATGGAGAGAAAGGATGGAGCTATGTTATGTATGAGTTTGTGTGTAGTTATCAATGTTTTATATTGTATCCGGGCCGTAATAGGGAGCCAATGCAGCTCGATCAATACAGGTGTGATGTGTTCAGCAATGCTTTTTCCTCTGGGAACATGCACTAAGTATGGGCTAGCAGACTGTCTGCAGTTAGCATGTGCAGGGCTGCAACACCTTACAGGGTGCAGCAGGGGCAGACTGACTGTGTCCTTTGCTGGTGAATGCCAGATCATGGTGGGGGGCAGCTGAGATGACCAGGCCCACTACCTGTCTGCCAGTGGCTCTATCACAAGTACCGATCTGTATCAACTGTCTGTTTGGCAGCAGGATTGTGGGTGCTGGTCCCACAGGTTGTCATCATGTAGATCATGTCCCCCATCCTGACCCAGAGAGGGCAGTTTGCTACATACATCATCATCATGTGAGTCCAGAAACACCCCTACTTCTAAAACAAGTGACCATGGCAAGCACACTGGATATGCACCATTTTGGGTGCATCATGGTCCACAAGGAGCAGACATGACTGGCAAATACAAATGGACACAGGAAGTTCCTAGGTGTGTCTGTAAAGAATACCTCTCACACACTAGCACTGATGGAGACCTGCAGCAAATCCTACCTCAACCAACTCAGGTACTGCGGACCTGGTGCTGGCCACCCCACCTCACCCTCAGGGTAAGCACAGAACATGCACAATGGCATGGCCTGTAGGTACTCTGTGCTAGTAACATGCAGGGTCAGTCCCGCCTACCAAGCTGATGTGCTGTAGAGCTGCATATCCCATCTGGTGAGCAGATGTAGACTGCTGTTCTGCATGTGAATTGCATTATGGGTACTGTTGGTTCTCTCCTATCCTGGTAACCACAGCAGACAGTTTGTTCGGTGACCTGCACTCTTTCTTTAGCCAGCCATTGGTATACTAAACCTCATATTGATGTAGCACAATGGTTAATACAATGTCTTCAGTGACAGAGGTCATGGGTTCAATCCCACAGTGGGCTTCCTTTAGAAAAACTGTCCAAGGCAATTCCTTTTTATGCCTGTAACAGCCAGACATATTTCTGAAATCAGTGTTTGCACCCCAAAACACCCTCACCTCAGTTGCCTAACCTAAGGTGCCTTAGCTGTGGTTTTACCCTATCCCGGTAAGCACAGCAGAATGTTTGTGCGGTGACCTGCAGATGTTGTGTAGCCAGCCATTGCTATGATTAAAGCCATAGGGGCATAGCAGAGTGGTTAATACAATGACTTCCCCGCCAGTGGTCATGGTTTTGATTCCTCTCTGTTCTCCTTTTTTTATGCCTGTCCTACACAACTACTTGTCATTCCTGTAACAGTCATATCTGTGCAGATCTGTGCTGCTGGCACATTCTACCCTCATCACAGTTGCCAGCCATCCTTCTGTCCATCTATCTGTGCCAGCTGTGTGGCGTCCTGCCCTCTTGTGCAGGCTGCTACCCCATGTCCTGCACTGGCACCCTTTTCTGCATTGTGGCTCTTCATGCTTGCCTCTCCTGTGTCTGCTCTGCATGGCACTGCTACTCCTTATCCTCCTGTCATTGCACTTATCCTGCCACCTCTACCTGTTCTGGTGGACACGTAGTCCCATCTTCTGCCACACACTGTCATTGTTGCACTTTACATTGCCATCACCCTGTGCATCGGTACAGCTGCCTCCGATATGTTTGTCCACTTTACCAGCTGCCACATGTGCTGCACGCAGATTTGCCAGGTCCATCAGCTCCGACATCTGCTTGCTTCCATCACTTGTTCATTGCCTTTCCTTGGTGCTCTGTGCAGTGTTATGGTTACATCTGTGTTTGGGCTATACGTTTCATGCTTGTCAACTTGGGGCACCTTACTGCCCTTGGGCACCATTTCATGGGTCACCTTAACATCCTCTGGGCATCTTTAGTGGCACCTTAGGTTCCGGCAGCTTATGGGGCACCTTATATGGTGCCTTGGAGGGTACCAAACTACAACGCCTCAGGGTGGGCACCTTAGGTTACTGCACTGCGGTGAGGGTTTTTTGGTTGGCAGCACAGATTGTTGAGGTGTGTCTGACTGTTACACGCATGAAAAGGAATTGCCTTGGACAGCATTTTTAAATGAGTCCACTGAGGGATCGAATGCATGACCGCTGTCTCAGCAATCATTGTATTAACCAGTGTGCTACACCTCTATGACTATTCTCACAGTGCTGCCACGTAATTAAGGTTACCGCACGCTAACGAGCCATGACGCCCACTATCGCGCGATAATGGCCAAGGTGCCCTCTATCGCGCAATAACCAGCCATTGCTACCTTGACGCCGGAACGCCCACTTCCTTATATGGAATTCCTCATGTTAACGCTGCAACTAGTGCCGGTAACATTATGACGGTTTAGTAAACATACAACAGAATCCACCTCAATTATCAAACTTGGGCAGGCATTTGGATGAGTAAAAGAAATGGCTGAGACTCTACCAAGACACATGAAGAAGGAAGCAACAACATTTGCAGAACAAGAGAAAAATCTCTTCAAAGAATTAGACTAGCAAACTAGAAACAATAAGTAGAGTGGGAAATACAGAGCATTAGTCTGGGAGCCATGTGTTGATCAAATGAAGATACACGAGTTGTTAAGGAGGGGTGAATTGAAATGTAAGGTGAGAGATAGATATTAGCAGCCTAGGACAGTGGATTTCCGGACAAGATGCTTCACAGCAAGCACAGAGAAAACTGAAAACTGACACATAAGCAGATTTTGTAAGGAATTGCTGGAAAGTTTTACTCATCTTGTATATGGCTGTAATGCTCTGATGGGAGAAAAACTCTATACAGAAAAGCATATTACAACTAGCACTAGCAATAATCAAAAGAGCCAATTACATTTAGGTAGAAGCCTGAAATTGAAAAGGAAATAATGTACACTGTTATTATGCTATAGATTAGAGAAGTAGCCTAATGGTTAAAGCACTGGCTTAGCAACCAAGAGACCAGGGTTTAATTCTAACTAGTACTCCTTGTGGTCTTGGGCAAGTCACTTAACCTGCTATTGCTTCAGAAGTAAGGCCTGGCAGGCTACCTCTGTTTATACTGCCAAGAAAGCCAAGGAGCTGCTGGGTTACCAGGAATCAGCATTGACTCAAAGGCACACATTGCATTACTATACTACAAACCTTTCATTTAAATTGAAAGACACAGGAATATTCTCATAGTAATACAGTAAATGATGGCAGATAAAGACCTGTATGGTCCATCTAGTCTGCCCAGTAAGATGGCAGGAGTAGGTGCACCTGCCACTCTGTGCAGGCCACCCCTCCCCATGTCTTTGTTTAGGGGTGAACCCACCGCTCCATGTAGGACAACCCTATTTGTTGAGAAATTAGATGGTTCCGTTTATTTTGGTTGTATCCTGTTGCTGTAAAGGGATCCACTGTGTCTGTCCCATGTCATTTTGAATTCCGTCACTGTGTTTGCCCCCACCACTTCCACACTATAATATGTTAACAAAGTCTGCTAAAGCTTTAGGGAGGCAATCACAGAGCCACAAACTTGAGTGGTCACCTGTAACACCCTTCTCTCTGCTGTGTGCAGCACCTCTTTTTATTTACAAAAATTGCCACTTCATACAAGTTTTACCTTTTTACATCAAGCTTTGCTTTGTGCTTTGCTAATTTATATCTACTATATATGTTACAGGCAGGGGCGGCCCAAGGGGGGTGCGGGGCCATGTGCGGAGACTCGGTGCGGGGCCTCATTTGCATAAGTGGCCTTATTTGCATAAATATTTGCATAATGTTACCATACACTAACTTTTAGTAAACATGTCTCTTAATGAGGGTATGGATAAAGAAAGACTAAAAGATTTCTACATTACTATAATCCAGTGCCAACCGCCAGGCACATTAGGAACTACTACAAACGCTGCCCATTTAGAACCCATAGCAAACCCGCCATATCCTGACAGCATTACCAGGACTCACAAAGCACCATACCCTACCTATCAAAAGGCAACACTGCAAATATTAAACCAATACATTTCAGAGAATACTGGGGAAAGAGAACAAGTGGCAATGTCAAATAGGAATTACATAAACAGAATACCTCAGCTCAGTTACACATGCAGAACATAGACCATCATCAAACAAGGAATCACAATTTAGAAACAGGAAGGCAATAATTAAACTGGGAACCCCAAAAGCCAAACTTGGAATGTACAACAATACTGTAGAAATAAAACTATAAATTAATTTCCTCTTGTACCAAACAAAGCGCAGACGTTAATGATGCACATTTCCCAGAGCTTTCATATTCCAGTTAATAAATTCAAAATAAAGAGATATCTTTCTACCTTTTGTGCATTTTTTTTCAGTTGCAATTGCTCCAGCCACTTTCTTCTGGTTTCTTCATGTTTTCTGCTAACTCTCCATCGTCTGCTGTCCATTTGTTCTTTCTTCTCTCTTCTAGTTTTTTTTTTCCATTCTCTCTCTCTACATCTGCTTTAACATACTAATCTTTCTCCTTTTGCTCTTTCCTCATTCCTATTTCATCCACACAAACTTTACCCCTCCATCCTCAATCCCCACTTACTCTCCCAATAACCGGCCAATTGTAGATTTTTCATCCCTCCCACACAAAATATTTTTCCCCTCTCCATTTTACTCTCCCAGCCCCATCCCATTCTAATCCTCCCCCAACATCAGCTCCCTTCTAGTTCCAGTCTCACCCAGCATCCATTCCCTTCTAGTCCCTGCATCAGCCCATTTCCAGTCCTACCCCCCATCAACCCATTTCCGGTCCTAGCTCCCCCATCCATTTTCAGTCTGAGTCCCTTCATCAGCTCATTTCCAATCCTAGCCCCCCATCAGCCCATTTCTAGTCATTTCCTAGCCCCACCATCAGCCCATGTCAAATCCTAGCTCCACTCCACTCAGCCCAATTCCAGTCCAAGCCCCCCCATGAGCCTACTTCCAGTTCTAGCCCCTCCATGAGTCCATTTCAATTCAAGCCCCCACCACAGCCCATTTCCAATCTTATCTCCCCCCAACAGCCCATTTCCAGTACCAGTCCTAGCCCCCCATCAACCCACTTCCAGTCCTAACCCCCATCACCCCATTTTCAGTTTAAGCCCCCCCTATAACCCATTACCAGTCCTAACCCTCCATCAGCCCACTTCCAGTCGTAACCCCATCAGCCCATTTCCAGTCAGCCCCCCATAGCCCACTGCCAGTCCTAACCCCCTTCCCCATCAGCCCACAGCCCATTACCAGTCCTAACCACATCAGCCCACCTCAAGTCCTAACCCCTCCCCATCAGCCCATGTCCTGTCCTAGCCCCCCCCCCCCCATAGCCCATTATCAGTCCTAATCCCCCCATAGCCCATTACCAGTCCTAACCCCCCATCACCCCATTTCCAGACAGCCCCCATCAGCCCACAGCTCATTACCAGTCTTAACCCCCCCCCAGCCCATTACTAGTCCTAACCCCCCATCACCCCATTTCCAGACAACCCCCATCAGCCCACAGCCCATTACCAGTCTTAACCCTCCCCAGCCCATTACCAGTCCTAACCCCCCATCACCCCATTTCCAGACAGCCCCCATCAGCCCACAGCCCATTACCAGTCTTAACCCCCCCTAGCCCATTACCAGTCCTAACCCCCCATCACCCCATTTCCAGACAACCCCCATCAGCCCACAGCCCATTACCAGTCTTAACCCCCCCATAGCCCATTACCAGTCCTAACCCCCCATCACCCCATTTCCAGACAACCCCCATCAGCCCACAGCCCATTACCAGTCTTAACCCCCCCATAGCCCATTACCAGTCCTAACCCCCAACAGCTCACAGCCCATTACCAGTCCTAGCCCCCTCCCAGTCCATTATCTGTTCTAGCCCCCCACAGCCCATTACCAGTCTTAACCCCCCATCACCCCATTTCCAGACAGCCCCCATCAGCCCACAGCCCATTACCAGTCTTAACCCCCCAGCCCATTACCAGTCTTAACACCCCCCCCAGCCCAGCCCAGCCCAGCCCCAGTCTTAACACCCCCCCCCCAGTCCAGCCCAGCCCAGCCCAGCACCAGTCTTCACCTCCCCAGCCCAGCCCAGCCCCACCCCGCTCTTAACACCCCCCACCCCCCCCCGCCCAGCCCCGCCCACCCCACCACCATTATTCACCCCCCCCCCCAGCCCAGCCCAGCCCAGCCCCAGTCTTAACACCCCCCCCCCCTATCGGCTTATGGCAAATTTAAAATTAACCAAAACCCACCTGGCTCTGGCTGCTGCTGCTGCCGCGGCGGCAGCAGCAGCATTGAGGGTCCCGCGGGGCCCCCTCTCCTCGCTGAGCCTCTCTGCAAGGGCTTTCAGATTCGCGAAGGGAGAGTGTCTCCCTCGCGTCTCTGTTAAGCCCGCAGGGGCTAATGGGAAATTTCCCATCAGCCCTCGCGTCTAAAGGGGCAGATGGGAAATTTCCCATTAGCCCCTGCGGGCTTAACAGAGACGTGAGGGAGACAGACACTCTCCCTTCGCGAATCTGAAAGCCCTTGCAGAGGCTCAGCGAGGAGAGAGAGCCCCACGGGACACTCCATTTTGCCGCGGAGGCCGCGGCAGCAGCGAGAGCCAGCTTTTTTTTTTTTTTTATATAATTTTAAAAAAAAGCAGAATGTTCTTTGCGCGGGGCCCCCTGAAATGCGGGGCCCTGTGCAAAGAACATTCTTGCTCAATGGACGGGCCGGCCCTGGTTACAGGTCAAGCTATGAACACACATATTGATCACTTCTAATCATGACAAGCAATCTGCAAACATAAGCCTTCTGTCTAACTACCACAAACATATGCCTTCCTATCTAGCTGTTTCTGCAAGATACGACCTTGACTGTCTCATATATATTTACATACATCCACTGAAAAGCTGTCAGCAAATTCCCAGCTGGTCTCATTCTCCATACTTCTGAACCTTTTTCCAAGGGACTCTAGTACCCCATCTAGCCCCTCTCTACAAAAAAAACACTTGAAAATATCTCTGTGACACTATTTATTATTTATTTATTGATTTGCAGTCTCTTTTATACCGCGCTATTCGACATCAGTGCGGTTTACAATGAACATAAGAGTTGCACTAGGCATCAGAAATGAGTGGGCCACACGTACCTTTGCCCCACCAAAAATTACAGGTGGCAGGCTGCCTGTGGGGATTCCATCTCCTGCAGGCAGAAGTACAGAAACCATTATCGTAGCAAAGACTATTCCTGTCTACCCATGGGAGAACCCCAGCAGAACAGGAAAAGCTTTTGTCATGAGTATGGCTTCTGTTCTTCTGCTTGCTGTTTGTGATCATGGCAAAGACCCTTCCTGTTCTGCTTAAGGAAGAGAAGATCCCCACGGGCAGAACAGGAAGGCTTTTAATGAGAGAAAAGATCAGCAAAGAATATTACAGGAAACTGAAAATGATCGTTAAAATTCTTTTAACAGCATAGAAGAGGCAAGCCATTAATCAGCGTATAGGCCCCATGCTCCCCTTCAGCGTTGGTATTGTAAACAGGTTTTATAAAGATCTTGAAAACGTGGATGTAAAAACAAGAAAACTCCTCCGTGTCCTTAAGATGATATATAAGAATCAGTGTATAGCAAGACTGTGTTCTGAGAGTTAAAGGAGATTAGGTCTTTTGGAAATAGATTATATATTCAGAGCTACAGTTAATGGACTCCTGATACACTTAACCAGACCCACAGACCCATGATACACAACACATGCTGAAGTATGAAAGTAAATGTTCACAATCAGTCTCCATCCTTAAACATGGACAAACATTCCAGTGAATAGAGGGAGAATTCACCATCACATTTCAGGAGAGAAGCGACAAATTTGCAAACCGAGAGAAAACACTCTTTAAAGAAACAGATCAGTAAACACGAAAAAGCAAGCGGCAAATACACAAATCGGGACTAATGCTGCTGTGCACCACTATGATGCTTTTTATCATTTGCAATTTATAAAGAAATCATATTCAATACAGTGGGAAATGCAAAGCTTTAGTTCAGGAGCCATTTGTCCATCAGAACGAGATATAGAAATTAAGAAGAACTGAACTTAAACCTACAGTGGTCTGTGACTGAGTTAGTGAGCTTTCATTGCTTCTTCATAACATCACCACTGTCCTGGACAGATAACCACACAAGATCCCATCCCATGGAAAGATGCATAAGGGAGGCCAGTTCTGATTGAGCTGGTAGCCCAAAGGAGCAGGAGGAAAGTAGTGAAAAAATCCTTTTCAGAAAGCCAGGGATAGTGGCAAAGGAGAAAAATACAAAAACGGCATTGCTGAGAGAAGAGTCAGTAGCAAGTGACTGTTTAGATCCAGCCGTGAATTACCGTGGCTGGACACAGCCACGGCGCCAGCAGGCCAAGGGTTAACCTTGGCGGTGGGTGGGGGGGGAGGAGGGGGCGGGCGGCGCGGCGATCGGCTATAGAAGCGTCGGTTGCGCCGCGGCTCGCCCTCTTTTCCTCCTCCCGGCGCGACAACTCGAGCGGGCAATCACCCAGCGGACCAAGTGCAAGAAGGAGACGAAGAAAAGCAGCGGTGTTGGCAAGGGTTGCGGCAGGTCTGCGAGTCATCGGCAGTGCGCTAGAACAAGCGTTGTCGACCGGTGCGATAGTCTTGCGCAAATCAATTGAACAAGGGGTGAGCTGAGGGGGAGAACGGGGGGGGGGGGAATGGATAATTCAGGGAGGCCCGATCGTAGGAGTAGCGAGGGAGGCGGGCGTGAGAGAGACAACTAATGTGGAAGTTGGAGCGAGGGATATCTGTAGGTTGAAGCCTGATCGCAGGAGCATAGGGGGAGAGAGGGACAGAGTTATTTTGTTCAGCGGACATGCGGCCTATCGCGCAGGGGGAGGTGCACGGGGGGCACGATGGCCGGCGGTGGCCTGTTTCCTGACGCCACGAGGGACAAAACAAAGGAGGGAGATACTATCACTATGTTATAGGGCCAAGGGGAGTGCTGGCCTACCCAGGCAGATGGGATTATCACACTACGAATGTGAGTTGTAAAAAGGAGCGGAGACTTGGAGAAATGAGCTGAGATTTAAAATAATTTTTTATATGGAACAATAAAGAATTGGTACATAGGAGTACAAGGTAAGGAAGGAATGTCACAAAATAGCAGAGCTCAGCTTTAGAAGTGGCTCGTTTTTAAAGAATTGTTACATAGAGGGGGTAGTGTATTTATAAATAGTGTTTTGAAGGAACATAACCTGGTACAAAGTTTTGAATAAGGCCAAGTGGCGATTCACTGCTGTGGAGTTTACCGCATAGCGCCAGGATGTTTTAATGAATATATCCTTGTACCTGGGTTATGTCCTCCGGTTTTCTTTCTGCCTCGTGTTTGTAGAGTATAGGTTGGGGGGATCATGCATACTTTTGCATTGGTGCCATCTAGTGGAAGTAACGGGGATATATTTTATAATGAAGCAAGGACTGAGCTTATTTGAAGTTGTCTTAGCTGATGTGGGGTGCCATCTTGTGGGAGCGAGTGGTATAGTATTAATAAAGAAAGAATATTGTAGATCACGTATTCAGTGCAAGGAGGACCTAAACAAACAAACAAACAAAAACTAAATAAATAAATAAATAAATAGAATAAATAAATAAATATTTATATATGTCTATTGTGGTAAGGAGAGTGCAGCTCAGCATGGAAATAAAAGAGAAAGAAGAACTTTTTCTTCTTTTCGGGGGATGGGTGCACTAGAACACATACACCACAGCAAAGTCCCTGAGAGAAACCAAGAGGATAGAGCTAGGTTTAAGCCACTCCCAGACTCCATGACAACCCCAGGTAAGAGTAGGAGGTACGTGGGTGGAATCAGAGAGGGAGGTGCCCTGCTCAACGTTTAAGTTTGAGAAAACAAACAAAGTTGAGAGAAGCAGCCAAGAGAGAAGCAGTCAAGGGAAAGGCAGCCAAGCGAGAAGCAGCCAAGAGAGAAGCAGCCACAAAGAGAGCAGCAGCAGAGACAAGAGCAGCCAGCACTGCAGCCAAGGAAGCTACAGAGAAGGTTCCAGGCAGAGGACCAAACAGACTGGCAAGAGGGAGAGAGAGAGAAAAGGTTGGCTTTGAGAAGGCTAAGGCAAGAGTGCTTAGACTCCTCTGATGAAGGGTCTGTCTGCAGGCAGCAGAAGCCCCAGGAAGGGAAGTGGAGGTCTTACCCTGATTCCCTGTCTAGCTCAGAGGCAGAGAGAGTCACAAGCCACAGAAGCCTCAGCCAGGAAGGTGCTGCAACAAGACTCCAAGGTAGGAGAAAGAAAGCAGTAAAGCCAAAACCCTGGGTTTCTTGCTCTGACTCTGAGGAGAGATTTAGGCCTGGGAAAACCCAGATTAGGAAGAAGGGGTTTTCAGGAGAAACTGAACAGGAGAAGCCCGTTGAAGTCCTACCTAGAGGAGAAGGGGCCATTCAGTGGAATAGGCTGTTTAACCTGTTAAAGGACATTAAGCATAAAGTGCCCGAGCGTTTTCAAACTTTGCCAAGATACAGCTCAGCAGAAAGCATGGAGGTAGAAAGTAAAGAAAGTGACCTGACTTCAGCTTGTTCTGAGATGGACTGTGATATGTGCATTGTGGCTAAGTAATGAAAGCCTGAGAGCAGTGTCAAACACCTTACTGGCCCCCGAGGCAGGAGCCTGGGGCTTCGGTGCTGCTCCTCTTCTAACAGCAAGGACTTGATGTTGCCCTCAGGGATTTTAGGTCCCAATAGCTAATCGAAATAAGGAGGTAGTTGTGGTTGAGTAGCTATGCTTAAAGAGGTTTTATTTCCCGCCCCAGGAGAATTCTTGCAACAAAGATCAAAAAGTAAATAAACCATACAGCTGGTACAACACAAGTGAGGGACTACAAATTGGAACAAAAATGCTTAATGTCAGCTTTAACTGAACAAAAAGAGGAAAAACAGGGTTCTTCAATCACACACTTTGAACTGTGAAATCTGGGCTCTCCCACAGATTTCACTCCAGCAGGCTTTCTTAGGCCCTTAACAAAAAGTAGTTATGCTATCAGAGAAAACAAGCGTACAGTCCATTTTGCACATATCAGAGCTATCATCACCAAACTCACAATCCATATCTTCATGAGCTTCTTGGTAATTATAATTTGCAGGGCTGTATTGTGAATTGGTGTTTGTTTCTCTCCTCTCGGCTTGGCTAGAGCACCACTCCCCTCTATCACTGCAGAAAGGTTCTTTACCACACTCTATGGATTTTCTCCTTAGTGTGCTACACTCTTCCTGACCACTGGGGGTAAAATTCAGTGCTCCTCTACTCCAGGTACTTTGCCTTTCAGGCTGAGCTCTGCCTGGCTGGTGTGTAAACGGGAAGTGGAAACTTTTCTTCCCCTCTCTTCCCTTCACAGGACGTCTTTCAAATGCATGGGAATTATCTCTTGGACAAGTGTTCTGGCTCCCCAGGTACCTGCCATCGTGGTTATCTCTTCTCCCTGCTCCTCATGGTTTATATCTTGGAGTCTCCCTCTGCCCCCACACGGACCTTGGCTTAGTGCAGCCTAACTTCCCAGCACTAACCTTCGTGAACTCCTCCTGGATAAACCCCTCTGAGGTGCAGATTGATTCCACGTCTGAACCTTCCAGGTATGGCTCCTGGCTTGTCTGAGCGCTGTACTTTCCTCTCCCTTGAGTCCTCTCAATGTCTCCTTCTCTCTCTGCCTCAGAGACTGAGTCTGACTCCTGGCTTGCGTCTCTGTGCTTCCTTCTTTCTCCACGTGTGCCTGTACGTGAATCTGTGCACGAATCTGCTCTGCAATCTGCACGTGTCTCTGCTTTGCTCAAGATTGACCTTTTTTTATCTGCGTCATTCTTTGAGACTCGAGTTAGCTCAACTCTCTGCAGCAGTCTCTGCTTCCCTGATGAGCTATGACGTAATGGTATTTCTGGGCGTTTATCTACAGCCTGTGCTCTTGTTTTGCTTGGTTGCTCCTGACAACCCCTAGACATGTGCTCTGCACTGCTGATTTTAAAACTGCCCTGTGTGCTTTCCTCTACTTCCATCGGCACAATCTGCCTTGCACCATGACAGATCCCCCCCCCTTAAAATATTACGGGCTGCAGTTCTTACCTGACAGCCCGGAATCTCCATTCGGGACCTCTCTCGGGGCAACACTGTCTGTGACCTTTCTCGGTAAATAACAGTAACTAGGCTGGCATTGGCAGACCTGTCCTTCCACAGCTTGAGTACGTTTATGTGATAGGTCTGTTGGCGGCCCCTCTCATTTTCTACCCAGTAGGATACTGGACCAACCTTCCCTATGACTGTACCTGGGCCCTTCCACCTGGACTCGAATTTCGGTCTGGGGTCGGCTACTTGGATAAGCACCTTATCGCCTATATTTAGCTGCCTTGGTCTGGTGCCCCTGTCGTAATACTGTTTCTGCTTATTTTTAGAGGCTTGTAAATTCTCTCTAGAGGCCCTAGTTGTCCTCTCTAGGCGCTGTCGTAGTTCCTTAAGGAATTGGGGTACCCCAACCTCCTGCATGCTCGGCTCTACCCATTGCTCTTGCAGGATGTCCAGGACACCTCTCGGAGCGCAGCCGAACAGCAACTCATATGGAGATGCCCCCAGGGACGCCTGTATGCGCTCCCTGCATGCGTACAGCGTAAATGGAAGCAATTTGTCCCATTCATTCATTTCCCCCGCCCTCAGCCCTCTGCGTAATAGTTGTTTTATGGACTGGTTCATGCGTTCTACTATCCCATTAGCCTGCGGATGGTAGGCGGATGTTTTTATATGGCGGATGCCGAAGGCTTCCCAGACCATCGCCAGATGTTTTGACAGGAAGTTACTCCCTTGATCCGTCAGGACTTCCCTGGGAAAGCCTACCTCACAGAAGAGTCTTATTAACTCTAAGGCTATCAACTTGGCTGATGTGTTTCTTAGGGGAATGGCCCAAGGAAACTGCGTGGCGTGGTCAACTATGACCAGGATATACTTGAACCCTCTTGGTGTCTTCACCATAGGCCCTATTATATCGATACCCATTCGGCTTATAGGAGCCGCTATGGTGGGAGTCAGCACCATGGGTACTGCCTTAGGCTTTGTGACTGTCACTCTTTGACAGCTGGGGCATGCCTCACAGAATTGACGTGTCTCCTTGAAAACCCCGGGCCAATAAAATCTAGCTAAGATTTGGTCCAGCGTCCCCTGGATCCCCTTGTGACACCCCACTGGGTGGTCATGTGCTAATCTTAATACGCTAGCTTTAAAGGTCACGGGTACTACTAGTTGTTTTCGTATGGCACCGTTATGGGGGTTTACGCACTCTCGGTATAGGAGATCATTCTCCAAGAAAAACCTTGGTAGGGTTTGTCTAACTTCCTCCGCCCACTCAAACGCCCTTTTAAGCACTGGATCAGCTCTCTGCTCCATTGGGAATGAAGAAAATTTCCTTACGACCTCCGCTGGCACCCAGGGTAACCCTACAGCATCCTCTAGCTCGGCCCTCCCCTGGGTCCTAGAGTACCTCTCCCTACGCTTCCTAGGTTTATCTTTCTTCCCTACTTTAACAGGAGGGTTTACAAGGTCATCGTGATTAGGGAGAATAGCTAGCCCTTCCTCATCTGGGTCCTCCCTTTGGGCATTTTCCTCCTTTTCGGGTTCCTCTGTATTTTCCACTGCCCCCTCTCCCCTCCCCAAGGGTTCCGCTTGAGAGCGAGTGGATACTAGCCCAAGTTTAATACCCCAGTCTTTTCCCAGTACATTATGGAAGGGAGGCCAATCTTTCCCCAGTATCACATCCTCGAGCAGTTCGGGAACTACGGCCACCTTCATCTCTTGGAGGGTGCCTAACCCTTGTACCACAACATTGTGTATGGGATAAGGGACAAATGCGCCATGCACGCACTTAACCCTGACTTGTCCCTCTGCTTGACTCGGGGGCGACTGGCGGTGCCCCTCAATGGCTGCCCAGAGCCTCTCCGAAATCATGCTCTGGTCAGCCCCCGAGTCAAGTAGAGCCAGCGTGTAAGTACCTTCTATTTGGACCTGTATGCGGTATTCATCCTGTCCTGTTTCCTCTGTCCCTGTCACCAGGACTGTGCGTTCTGTGCAGGATCTCTGATAGTGCCCAGTTTTTCCACACCGAAAACATTTACCTTTGGGTACAGAATAGACATTCTCATCAGAGACATTAACATTCAACTTGGCAGGTTTATACATCCTATCAGGTACATATTTTTCTTTACTGCTACTTTTCCTTCTCCCAGCGGCCAACCAACTACCTTGGCCTGGGGTGTCAGTCCTCTCAGCCGCGAAATATCGCTCGGCTAGAGAGGCTGCATCCTCTGAGGACTGGCAGTGCTGGAGGGTCAGAAAAGTCTTAAGCCCTTTTGGAACAGCCTCCATAAATTGTTCTAGTACAATTTTGTCAATCACTGTTTCCACTGAACTTCCCTCAGCTAATAACCATTTTTTGGCTATACTTTTTAACCTCTGGGCTAGAGCTTTGGGAGTTTCTTGAGGCCTTATTACTGCCTCTCTAAACATACACTGATAGTGAAGAGGGGTAAGCCCCAATATATCTTTTACCGCTTTCTTTACTTCACTATAATTGGAAGATAATTCTGTAGGCATAGCTTTGTACGCTGAAAGAGCCTCTCCTGTGAGCGATAGGGCAAAGCGAGTGGCCCACTGCTCCTCTGGCCATTTCAGTGTAGTAGCTATCATTTCAAATGCGTCCAAGTAATCGTCCACATTGTCCTGTGGTTGGAGCTGTCCTAATGCAAAGGCACCATACGACCTTAGACCAGCGGCTTGAAGAGCCATGGGGACGTCCTCAGTGACATCTCGGGGCTTCTTTAAAAGCATGTCCAATGTCTCTAATAATGGCCGCTGCTGCTCCTGTATGGTCCTTGCCATTTGCTGTTGCAGGAACTGGATAAGCTCGACTTGCTTATCCCATTCCGTCTTCATCCATCCCGCGACATCCAATGGCTCCATCTTTCTGCCTTGGTATACCTAGAGAGATAGAAAGAAACAAAAACCAAGTGCGACAGCACCACACTTTTTTTTTTTCCCACCACGGCCCTCTCTCTGCCCACCAGCACCCCCTTTCTCACTGTATCCTCCCCACGTCTGACCAGGTACTTTTTACCGTAGCCTCCATGCAGGGGTCAGCTTGTGAGAAAGGTGTCCCCGGGTTCCACTCCTGGTAGCAGAAAACCTCTTGACTGTTCTCTCTCCTTCCGGATGACTGCTTTCCTTCCAGCAACTGTAGTCCTTTTTGTGCTTGTCCCCTTTTTAATCTTGCGCAAAAATCCAAACAACGTCGCCACTTGTCAAACACCTTACTGGCCCCCGAGGCAGGAGCCTGGGGCTTCGGTGCTGCTCCTCTTCTAACAGCAAGGACTTGATGTTGCCCTCAGGTATTTTAGATCCCAATAGCTAATCGAAATAAGGAGGTAGTTGTGGTCGAGTAGCTATGCTTAAAGAGGTTTTATTTCCCGTCCCGGGAGAATTCTTGCAACAAAGATCAAAAAGTAAATAAACCATACAGCTGGTACAACACAAGTGAGGGACTACAAATTGGAACAAAAATGCTTAATGTCAGCTTTAACTGAACAAAAAGAGGAAAAACAGGGTTCTTCAATCACACACTTTGAACTGTGAAATCTGGGCTCTCCCACAGATTTCACTCCAGCAGGCTTTCTTAGGCCCTTAACAAAAAGTAGTTATGCTATCAGAGAAAACAAGCGTACAGTCCATTTTGCACATATCAGAGCTATCATCACCAAACTCACAATCCATATCTTCATGAGCTTCTTGGTAATTATAATTTGCATGGCTGTATTGTGAATTGGTGTTTGTTTCTCTCCTCTCGGCTTGGCTAGAGCACCACTCCCCTCTATCACTGCAGAAAGGTTCTTTACCACACTCTATGGATTTTCTCCTTAGTGTGCTACACTCTTCCTGACCACTGGGGGTAATATTCAGTGCTCCTCTACTCCAGGTACTTTGCCTTTCAGGCTGAGCTCTGCCTGGCTGGTGTGTAAATGGGAAGTGGAAACTTTTCTTCCCCTCTCTTCCCTTCACAGGACGTCTTTCAAATGCATGGGAATTATCTCTTGGACAAGTGTTCTGGCTCCCCAGGTACCTGCTATCGTGGTTATCTCTTCTCCCTGCTCCTCGTGGTTTATATCTTGGAGTCTCCCTCTGGCCCCACACGGACCTTGGCTTAGTGCAGCCTAACTTCCCAGCACTAACCTTCGTGAACTCCTCCTGGATAAACCCCTCTGAGGTGCAGATTGATTCCATGTCTGAACCTTCCAGGTATGGCTCCTGGCTTGTCTGAGCGCTGTACTTTCCTCTCCCTTGAGTCCTCTCAATGTCTCCTTCTCTCTCTGCCTCAGAGACTGAGTCTGACTCCTGGCTTGTGTCTCTGTGCTTCCTTCTTTCTCCACGTGTGCCTGTACGTGAATCTGTGCACGAATCTGCTCTGCAATCTGCACGTGTCTCTGCTTTGCTCAAGACTGACCTTTTTTTATCTGCGTCATTCTTTGAGACTCGAGTTAGCTCAACTCTCTGCAGCTTTCTCTGCTTCCCTGATGAGCTATGACGTAATGGTATTTCTGGGCGTTTATCTACAGCCTGTGCTCTTGTTTTGCTTGGTTGCTCCTGACAACCCCTAGCCATGTGCTCTGCACTGCTGATTTTAAAACTGCCCTGTGTGTTTTCCTCTACTTCCATCGGCACAATCTGCCTTGCGCCATGACAGCAGTGAGAAGTTAGGAATTGTAAATACATGTGCTTTATGATTACGGAATTGAGAAGCATCATAAAGGGAAAAGAAAAGAAATCCTGTGTAAATAATTCTACTACAACACTGGTTGTAAGCTTTGCTTTAATGGGAGTAGATTATCCTTTTTTTTCTTTGACTTGAGTGTACAACTGCTTTAAAGATTTGCTACCCGCTTGCCACGGAAGCTAATAAAATTCCTGTGTGCTTTGAAACAACCACTTGGTTCATTTATCTCTATACACAACTACAATCCTTGGTAAAGAGGAATTCAAGATGGCTTCCCGTCCCTACTAGGCGACCGCCTGGTAGGGGCGCGACCGCCACAGGTGGCATAGTTTTTCGGATTCAGCGTTCCAGCGGTCAAGTGGTGCGTCTCCAAGCTTGTACCTCGGGACGAGGAAGGTCCAGGAAGGACGGAGTGACCGGACCGAGAGAAAACGCAGAGGGAAAATCCGGAGTGGAGTCGGATCCGGAGCGCTGTTGTCTGGTGGTAAAGCGAAGACCTGCATCAGAATCAGGTAGCCCATAGGCTAGAGGGGGATAAGCCTGGGATTCTGATGTAAGGGGCCACCAGGTACTCACTAGGAGAAAGTGGGAGGAAAAAAAAAAAAAAAAGTGCTGCACTTTGTGTGGTTTCTCTGTGTTTGTGTTCCCAGAAACCGCAGTCCAGGATGGAAACAGCGGACATATTGGCCTGGGTGGCAGACCAGTTCGCCAAACAGAGGGAGATGGCAGCAGTGAGCCAGGAGCAAGCGGCATCCGTGCTTCGTGCTCAACAGCAACCCCTACTGGACGTGATGGTGAGGTGGATCCGGACCCAGGAAGAAGCGATCAAGGTGGCACAGACTGTACAAAAGGCACAGACCGTACCAGGTGCACAGGCTGTTTTTCCAGGAGGGGAAGGCCCTGGTGCTGGAACTTTCTCATGTGGCTGCCTTACTAAAGAGGACAATATTGATGATTTCATTGAGGCCTTTGAAAGAATAGCTGTTTTAGCTCAATGGCCGAAGGAGCAATGGGCCATGAGGTTTGCTATTACCCTTAGTGGGGAGGCTTTAGCAGCCTACAGGGAAATGCCGGTTGCATTGGTAGCTGAGTATGAGCATGTAAAGAAGGCCATAAGAGATCGGATGGGGTTAAGTCCCTCGGTCTATCGGAGGCTTCTGAGAGCATGTGTACTGAAGGAGGGTGAAACACCCCAAGCTTTATACCATAGAATAAAAAGCTTAGTTTGTAAATGGCTTGTACCTGAGAATGGCAGTATAGACTCTGTTATTGATACTGTGATACTGGAACAATTTACAGAAGCTGTACCTAAAGAGTTGCAAAGTTTTCTGGTAATGCAGAACTGTAAAAACACCCAGGAAGCCATTGCGTTGGCTGAGTGCTTTCTAGAGGCCAAGAAGTTAAGCCTCAAGAAAGAGGGCGTTTTTCAGAGGGCAGGTACAGAAATGCAGGAAAGGAATGCAACCTTTACTAGCCATAAGATAGAAAGGAACAAACCCGTGGAAGGCAGATATAACCTGCAGAGAAAATGTTTCTCTTGTGGTGAGCCAGGTCACCTTAAGAGAAACTGTCAAGTAAGGAAAGCTTTTGTAATCACATGTCCCAAGGAGATAGGTGAGGGATTCCTCCTATCCGTAGAAGTGGAAGGGATACCCATAGAAGCTCTACTAGACTCAGGGGCCAGCCAGTCCATGATTTCCAGCAGGCTGTGGAAAAGGATAGAGGCCCAGAGACAGTGCTTACAAGAGTCCTCAAGGGGGCAGGTTAAAATCAAATGTGTCCATGGGGCTGCCTCCACCTATCCTCTCCAGACTGTTAGGATAAAGGGGTTAGGTAGTGGAAGGGAGGTAGCAGTAGCGGTGATACCTAGACTCCCACACGATATGATATTGGGCCGTGACTGGTCCCAGTTCAGGAAGGGGGTAGAGCAACAGCTGCAGGAGGAAACAGGCCTGGTAACCACACGCGCAGGCTCAAAACCTTCAGAGGAAGAGGTAGATTCCCAGGAGGAGCCGATACCAGGGACCTCCTTTCATGAGGACTTAATAACCCCGGCTAAGGATGCCCCAGGAAAGGAAAGGCCGAAAAGCGGCGGGAGAGGTGCGTCAGGGCCAAGAATAGGGGTCAGTTAATGTGGGGTCAGGAGCTGCCCTGGGTTCCTGAGGAGTTAATAGCGAAGTTTCCCTCATTTCCTGATGAACAAAAAGCAGATCCTGCTTTGGTGCGAGCATGTGAGTTTGCCCGGAAAGAATCGGAGGCTCTACCTAGATTTTTATGGGATAGTAACCTATTATATAGGGAGAATATAGATCCACGGACAAGAGATCTAAGAAGGCAATTGGTGATACCTTCTTCTTATAAGAATATCATTTTAAGATTGGCCCATGATCACCCAGTAGGGGGACACAAGGGTGTACAGAGCACCCTGGATCAGGTCCTTGCTAGGTTTTATTGGCCAGGCGTATATACAGAGACAGCGAGGTTCTGCGCCTCATGCCCGGCTTGCCAAAGGGTCTCAAGTAACCATCCACCGGAGGTACCTTTGATTCCTCTCCCTGTCATGAATAAACCGGTGCATAGGTTGGGGGTGGGTATAGTGGGGCCTTTGCTAAAAACACCCCGGGGTCACCAATACATTTTGGTCATAATGGACCATGCCACTCGTTTTCCGTGGGCTATCCCGCAAAGAAACACGTCTGCCCGTTTGATAGCTATGGAACTAATACGATTATTTTGCGAAATAGGGTTCCCTCGTGAGGTCTTAACAGACAGGGGAACAAATTTCATGTCCCGTCACCTAGCCCAGGTATGGGATGCATTTGGGATCAGACATATCCGCACAGCAGCTTATCATCCCCAAACCAACGGGTTAGTGGAAAGGTTCAATCAAACCTTAAAGAGCCTGTTAAAAAGGAGTTTGGAGGGAAGGTTGAGTGAGTGGGATACAATGTTGCCTTTCGTGCTTTATGCATGCAGAGAGAGGAGACAAACCTCTACAGGCACATCACCATACGAACTTATGTATGGAAGAACTCCACGCGGGGTGCTGTATATACTAAGGGAACAATGGGTAGCACCGGTAGAGGATGTACAAGAGGTTCCCAGATTCCTAACAGACCTGAAGAATCACTTACAGCGGATTGCCACTGTAGCGGAGGAAAATTTAAAAAGGAGTCAGAGTAAACAAAAAACCTATCACGATCGGCGAGCAAGGCCGCGTCTCTTAAAGGTCGGGGATAAGGTTATGGTAATGGTAGCTGCAGGAAACTCTAGGTTTGAGAATTCCTGGAAAGACCCTTACAAAATAGCAAAACGGCTCGGACCAGTGTCTTATGCTGTGGATACTGGACGGGGAAAGCAACAGGTATACCATATTAATCTGTTGAGGCTATGGCAGGAGCGTATAGTGTGATGCAGCAGAGCGTACACAGCCCAGGAAAGTGCAGGTAAAAGAAAGGCTTACCTCAGATTCAGCATTGGAAAGGAGCACTAGGCACACTGAAACAGTTGAGCAAAGGAAATTGTTACTGCGTAACAAACAGAAAGCTCGTCAGGAACACCTGATGGCAAATCCCCACGTCACGTGCAGGGCTAGGGATTATTTAAGACAGGGTTCCAGTCAGTGGAAAGAAGGCAGAGGGAGAGAAAGACACGATACAACTCAGGAGCACGGCAGAAGCCGGGGAGAGAGTAGCAGGAGGTGTGGCTACAATCAGCTGAGCAGAAACCCCAGAGGAGTGTTGGGAGAAAACGTTTCTCACGGAGAACCAGGAAGTGAAGAGAGCTCCAGCACTCAGGAACAGAGGTTTAAGGCAAGCTGTACTGGGAGAAAACCTGCTACCCGAGTTAGCCTTAAAGAGAAGCCAGGAGTGTCCCACTACACAGGAGACCGGTATGTGCCAGCTTTAAGCACAGGTCAGTTTAAAAGGAAAGTGTTGGGGGATGGGAACTCCAAGCATATGTGCACCATAAGAAAGAGCTGCAAAGCTAGGACCAATTTCACTTCTGCACAACCAGCCTGGGAGGCTAGAGTAAAAAGATACAGGGAGCCAAGCACCAAGGCAATTCCTACAGATAGAAAGAAACCTCCATACGCTTACAGTGAGGGGTTTAAAACCTATAAGTGCCAAGGGCGCGGTCCTGACTATAACCACACGAAGCAAGGAGATTCAGAGCTGTTGTTCTGGGAGGAAAGCCCAGGTAGAAGCTACTACAAGCCAGGGAGGTATAAACCCGAAGGGAGAAGAGCCTCCATTGAATGCCCTAGTGAGTTGTCATAAGACACAGTGTCTGAATGCTGTATACAAGAGGACTCTGACACAGGGAGTTTGGGAAGTGCTGGAGAAAGCATGGTATGGGAAGATGGCAGCAGCCTTCAAGATCCCTCTCCCATGGATTGTAGTATCTGTTATAAATGCAGCCCTGCTGTTTGATTAAATGACAAAGAGAACTTTGTGCATGTAAACTAAAGAATATATTTGCCACTATTTTTGTTTCTTCGTTCACACCTGAAGTTTCTGTTCTTGTTGATAGTCCGAGCGGGAAGGGGAATAAAACCCATCTTATTTTTCATTCAATTTGCTCTGAGAGACTCTTTCATTTACACAGCCAGAGCAGTTTACTTGTCTTATAGACCCTAGGCAACCGCCTGTATAAGGGTTAAAGGGCTCTAACCACGGGCCCCATCACAATAGGGAATGTCCAGCTAGCCCTAAGAGTTGGTGATGATTCTCAACCCATACCTCGTATTACGTGCTGTTCGCGGGTTATGGCACCAGCCCGTAATAGTCTAAAGGGGGGGGGGGGATATGTGGTAAGGAGAGTGCAGCTCAGCATGGAAATAAAAGAGAAAGAAGAACTTATTCTTCTTTTCGGGGGATGGGTGCACTAGAACACATACACCACAGCAAAGTCCCTGAGAGAAACCAAGAGGGTAGAGCTAGGTTTAAGCCACTCCCAGACTCCATGACAACCCCAGGTAAGAGTAGGAGGTACAAGTGGGTGGAGTCAGAGAGGGAGGTGCCCTGCTCAACGTTTAAGTTTGAGAAAACAAACAAAGTTGAGAGAAGCAGCCAAGAGAGAAGCAGTCAAGAGAAAGGCAGCCAATCGAGAAGCAGCCAAGAGAGAAGCAGCCACAAAGAGAGCAGCAGCAGAGACAAGAGCAGCCAGCACTGCAGCCAAGGAAGCTACAGAGAAGGTTCCAGGCAGAGGACCAAACAGACTGGCAAGAGGGAGAGAGAGAAAAGGTTGGCTTTGAGAAGGCTAAGGCAAGAATGCTTAGACTCCTCTGATGAAGGGTCTGTCTGCAGGCAGCAGAAGCCCCAGGAAGGGAAGTGGAGGTCTTACCCTGATTCCCTGTCTAGCTCAGAGGCAGAGAGAGTCACAAGCCACAGAAGCCTCAGCCAGGAAGGTGCTGCAACAAGACTCCAAGGTAGGAGAAAGAAAGCAGTAAAGCCAAAACCCTGGGTTTCTTGCTCTGACTCTGAGGAGAGATTTAGGCCTGGGAAAACCTGGATTAGGAAGAAGGGGTTTTCAGGAGAAACTGAACAGGAGAAGCCCGTTGAAGTCCTACCTAGAGGAGAAGGGGCCATTCAGTGGAATAGGCTGTGTAACCTGTTAAAGGACATTAAGCATAAAGTGCCCGAGCGTTTTCAAACTTTGCCAAGATACAGCTCAGCAGAAAGCATGGAGGTAGAAATTAAAGAAAGTGACCTGACTTCAGCTTGTTCTGAGATGGACTGTGATATGTGCATTGTGGCTAAGTAATGAAAGCCTGAGAGCAGTGAGAAGTTAGGAATTGTAAATACATGTGCTTTATGATTACGGAATTGAGAAGCATCATAAAGGGAAAAGAAAAGAAAGCCTGTGTAAATAATTCTACTACAACACTGGTTGTAAGCTTTGCTTTAATGGGAGAAGATTATCCTTTATTTTCTTTGACTTGAGTGTACAACTGCTTTAAAGATTTGTTACCCACTTGCCACGGAAGCTAATAAAATTCCTGTGTGCTTTGAAACAACCACTTGGTTCATTTATCTCTATACACAACTACAATCCTTGGTAAAGAGGAATTCAAGATGGCTTCCCATCCCTACTAGGCGACCGCCTGGTAGGGGCGCGACCGCCACACTATATATCTATATTTATATATGAAGGAATGGGGTTTAAAAAAAAAAAGGGGGAGGGGGGGTGAGCAATGCGCAATCAAGGGCTCCACTGACTTATGGTTAAGATTGAAAGTCTCTGAGACAATGATGGAAAACTCCAGGCACTGGCAAAGAGCTTAAATTAGGCATTCTGTTTCACCCCGTGTTTTTTCCTTCTTCATAGCATTTTGTTCAAGCAGGGTAGTATGCCGCGAAAGGTCACACAGAGCGGTGAAAAGGGCCGCAGGAGACAGCCAAACTCTGAGAGAGCAGGGAGCTTGCAGAGTGCAGAGGGTAGAACGACACGCGGTGCTGTAAAACGGGCACCGACAGCAGTAACAAAGGGAAAAGGGAAGAACGGGGACGTATCGCGCAGAAGCAAGGCAGTGAAGACTACGCGGAGTAGTAGGCGGGCCCCAGCGCAACAACAAGCACACACCCCCTCGCCAGCGACATCCAGTCAGGAGCTCGATGAACTTTTCCGACTGATACGCGAACAGGTGAATCAACACGACCTGAGCACATTTAAACAACAGCTGGAGGCATCTAATACGAGATTGGAAGAATCGCAAACAGTGAACAACAGCACGGCAAGCACCAGCGCAGCGAGCGGTAAGTCTATGGGTGAAAACGGAGCATTGGTAGTGTCATCCTCGTCATCAGAAGAATCTACCTCTGATACAGAGGGGGATATTTCCTTAGCAAATGCAATGCAGAGCATTTTGAAGACTTTCAAAAAAACCCAAAATAAATCCCATAAAGAAAAACAGTTAGCAAGGGTATGGGCAAAATACAGAGAAACACCCACGCGGAGAGCCGAAACTGGTGAGTCCAGTGTAACGGGGACGGCAACGATGGTCCCGGCTACACTAACAAGCCCAGCAGCGGTTAGCGGAGACCCACGTTGTGGAGTAAGCTCTCTAGCCAGCGCAGTGCCTAGGAAGTTAAAAAAGCGGATCTGGCGGAGGGAATATATTGATATATTCTCCTTGCTGATCAGGGACCAAGAGGGGGAAGCAAATGAAAACAAAGATAAAGACAGGAGATGGGAAAGGAAGCCACAGATTGTAAAATCTATAAACAATTGGGTGTCGGCCTTTCATATATTTATGAGCATGGTTCTAGAGCGGGAACCGGAATTGAGCCAATATTTAATCAAATACTTAGACACCATAACCCAAGCACATAAGCGTCTAGGTGGGTGGGCGTGGCTGAACTATGATGTTAAGTTCAGGCAAAGCATCACAGAGGACCCAACCAAGACCTGGCAGCACCGGATCGTGGATTTATGGCTGGAGGAAATGGCCCCCAACAGACCTTGGAGTCAAGAAGGGACCTCGCAGTCCTTTCAGGCGCCACAATGGCGGCAGACCTCCCAGCTGGCCAGTCGCAGAGCATGCTGGCAGTACAATGCAGGGAGCTGCACATGGAGGCCGTGCAAATTTCGGCATGTATGTTCCAGCTGTGGGGGCAATCACCCCGTCGCCGTGTGCCGAGCCAGCAGGGATACCAAAACATTTTGACCAGCGCAACAACGAGGGAGTGATGGGCATGGCCCCAACCCCCATCAGGCTTGACCGCATGCGGGTATGGCTGCGAGCCTACCCGCTACAGGACAAAGCTCTCAATATTGAGAACGGCTTTGCTTATGGTTTCTGGATCCCAGCCTCAGTCACATCGCGGGGGCAGGTAACCCGCAACTCCCCATCAGTCACGAAATTTGGCGTGGTTGTACAACAAAAAATATTAAAAGAAATGGAATCAGGGAGAGTGGCAGGCCCTTTCACGTACCCACCCTTTCCGAACCTGGTGTTGTCCCCATTGGGAATAGTCCCAAAAAAGGAGCCAGGAAAATTTTGCCTAATCCACAACCTATCGTACCCAGAAGGGAGTTCAGTCAATGACCACATTGATCCGTCTTTATGTTCCGTGAGATATTCAACGATCGATCATGCCGTGGACATCATACGGAAGTTAGGACGACAGGCACGGCTGGCGAAGGCAGATATCGAATCAGCCTTTCGACTGCTTCCGGTCCACCCGGAGTCCTTTTCATTGCTGGGTTTCACCTTCAATAGGGAATATTATTATGACATATGCCTGCCCATGGGTTGCTCGATATCGTGCGCGTATTTCGAGCAGTTCAGCGCATTTATACATTGGGTTGTGGAGGACATAGCAGGTCACTGCACCGTGGTACATTACCTGGATGATTTCCTGTTCATCGGAAATGAGGGGGAAGACTGCCGAAGGATCCTCAATGTATTTGAGCAAGTTGCCAAGTGCTTCGGGATCCCCCTAGCAAGAGAAAATCATAAATGTTGCCTCCCTGGTGATGGCCCTACCCTACCAACTTAATTCCCCCACCCTTCTATGTAACACCGCTTTGACCCGGAGAAAAGCGGGATATAAATACAGCTAAATAAATAAATAAAATACTTGTGGGCCCACAGAGACCATCACATTCTTGGGCATAGAGCTGGATGTAACAGCGCAATGGTCTCGCCTGCCCGATGACAAAATCCAAAAGCTGAGAATCGCTGTCCACGACATTCAAGTGCGGACAAAGGCAATGTTGGAGCAATTCCAATTATTGCTGGGTCTGCTATGTTTCGCATGCAGGATCATGCCGATGGGGCGAGTTTTCTGCCACCGCATGGCAATGGCGACAAGAGGGGTCAGGAGAAAACATCATAAGATTAGGATCACAACGGGCATAAAGGAAGACCTGCGCATGTGGGAGCTCTTCTTGCAATCCTTTAACGGCCTGGCGTTCTGACAAGAACAGCCAGTGTCAAATGAGGACCTTGACCTGTTCACTGATGCTGCGGGGGGGAACAGATTCGGAATCTATTTCAGAGGTGCATGGTGTTCGGAGGAATGGCCTCGTGAATGGCACTCCGGGGGTATCACCAAAGATATTACTTTCCTTGAGCTCTTCCCCATCGCGGTAGCACTATACATATGGGCCCCGCAGCTGGGCAACAAAGCAATCATATTCCATACCGACAACATAGCGGTGGTTTACGCAGTGAATGGAATGCGGTCGCATACTTCCGGGGTTGTAGCATTGCTAAGGCACATAGTAATGTTGTGCCTAAAACACAATATAAATATCAGGGCAGAGCACATCCCCGGTCAGCTTAATAATATTGCCGATGCTCTTTCTCGTTCCAAGATCCCGCTCTTCCGATCCCTCGCCCCCAAGGCCAATGCAGTCAAAACGGCTATCCCGGGACAAGTATGGGACCTTGGTCCACCGAAGTTTGGGAGCTGGTACTGAGCTCCCTATCCGAGCGGACAAGACGGAAATACCTAGCGGCTTGGGAAAAAGTTCAAGCTTTCTGCGGATGAATCGGGATCAAGGACGTCTGTCCCACGACGGAGTCCATCCTGCAGTGGATCTTGCAGTATAAGAGTAGGGGAGTCAAAAAATCAGTGGTAAAAACGCAATTGGCATCAATTAATTTCTTTGCGAAAGCAATGGGTAAGAGCAGTCCAAGAGCGGACTTTGTTATAACTAGAGTGATGAAAGGCTGGACGACGGTGCAGCACGGCAGAAAAGACTGACGACGCCCTATAACACACCAGATATTGCAGAAGCTGATAGCGGTTGCGGGCCGGATATGCTTCAACAATTTTGAGACCCGGCTGTTCAGATGTGCATTTTCCTGGGCGTTTTTTGGAGCATTCAGAATAGGCAAACTGGTAGCCTCGGCGAGTCGTGAGTCCGCTGAGGGGGGTATTGGGAAGAAGGATGTCAGCCTACAGAATGGGACACTCGTACTGCATGTAGGAAGATCAAAAACCGACACCGAGGCAAAAGGTGCACAAATAATGCTAGCCCCATTACAAGGAGACCCATCCTGTCCAGTAAAACCCTTCACCGAATACGGGCAAATACGGCCGGCAGGTGCCGAGCAATGGTTGGTACATGTGAACGGGGCCCCCCCCCTCGCGTTTCCAGTTCGCCAAGGTACTCAAACTAACTTTGGAGGCAGCAGGTTTGGAGGCGTGCTTTTACGGCACACATTCATTCCGTATAGGTGCCGCTTCAACGGCGGCCAGCCTAGGAATGATGAGAGAGCCGATTATGAACATTGGGAGGTGGCGCTCTGATAGGTACAAATTATATGTACGCCCGGTTTGACGCCGGGTATAAGCCCGCCCGAATCCAAAACAGGAATGCGTTGGCAAAAAAAAAAAATCTCTTAAAGAAATTTAAGTGTGATGCGAGTTGTTTGGTTTGTATAAGTTATATAAGTTATAAGTTAATGTTCATGTAATATGCAACATAGGAGCAATACTCTTGCCGATGTAGTACTTCATCCAAAATGTTATTTAACAAGCTGTTTTCTCTTTCTCGATAATAACGTTCTATAGGTGCCAATTCCCCTTGCGAGACATGGATATGCGGCCATTCGTTTGTTCATTGGGCGGAAAAGAGGACGAGAATCAGACCACAGGGGCTTAATTTGGGCCTCCCCAAGGAGAAAGTTGCAGTGAAGTGGATGGGCCATCGGGGTATGGTGTGGGACCAGCTGATGCCGTTACTCTTGCAATTGAAGAGAGCGGGTGGACAGCCATGGGCAATAGTGGTGCACCTCGGAGGTAATGACCTGGCGGGTACGCGCAGTGTCGAGCTCACAAAGAAAATGCAGAAGGACATGCTGACACTGACGGGTACCTTCCCAGGAACATTACTGGTCTGGTCACACATCATACCGTGGTGAGTCTGGAAGGGCGAATGGTCGCATCATGCAGTAGAAAGAATGAGGAAGAAAGTAAATAGGTGGATGGCCCGATTCATGGAGTCAATTGGAGGATATGGCATTGCTCACGACCTAATAGAAGAAAAGTGCCCCGGACTGTATCGTGCAGATGGGATACATTTGTCAGAAATTGGGATGGATGTGTACCTCTGTGCAATACAAGACACGCTTGAACGCCTGTGGCAAAAACACGTGTTGGCCACAGCAGCAAGGGGGGGTGGGGACCCTCTCGGCAAGCGAGGAGTCGCTGCTGGGAGGGATTGGCAGGAGAGGTAGGGACCCCACCCTTATGAGAGAGCGCACAGCCCAGACATGAAAAGGGGGAGCGGGGCATATAGGAACTGACGTGTCCCCCAAGAGTACACAGAAGTTGAAGCAGGAGCAGTGTCTAGAGGGCTTCCTGACGTTTTCACGGCGGGAGACACGAACATAGATATTCTCAACGTAGCCCTGCTCACGCCTTTGACGGGCCTTGGGCCGAGGTAGATCGGGACACTGCTGAAAAGAGCAACAGAGCCCTGATGGGCCGTTTTTTCAACTGAAGCACCCCTTATACGATGTCATGCTAGTTGGGACTGAGGGCAGAGGGGAAAAGGCTTGGACGGCCATTTTCCAGATATCCCTGCCGGGCGTCAAAAAGAACTGATTTGAGTGGGCTGTGCCTCTTGAGAAGGGATGAGGCAAAACGTTAAATGAATGTATAATTATGCTATTTATGATGGAATTGTGTTATAATGTTTTGATGTTCTTAGGTTTTATGCTGTGGCCAACAGTTGTGATACTGTATTTTCCAAATGTTGACAAGCAAAAATAAAGACTCTTTTTGTTGCAAGTCTGGATGCAGTATGATTATTTCTGGGAGGGGGAAGGGGTGGGGGAGGGAGGGAGGGAAAGGGGGTAGCGACCCGAGGCCATCATGCTGGTCGCCTGGCTGTGTACAATGACTAGAGGGACAAAAAATTCTCAAGTAGCAAGAAATGCAATCTGAGACAAAGTGGCAGAAAGATACAGAAACATCTCTAATTGTATTGGGTGCCACCAGTTCTATTAACAAGAATCTCCCAACTCAGTCTGATCTATGTAGCTTGAACATATTCCACTCTTGGAATGTCAGAAGTATTCAGACGAGTACTAGCAGTAAATCTGAGATCAGAACCAACATTCCCTGACTTACAACTGAGGTTCATTCCTGGCACAATGAAATGAGAGAGTTTTGGATGTAATAGTTATTTCAGATGGACACATTCTCTCTTAGATTTCTCTTCCATTGTGCATGAATTTCTTAGTTTATGTAATAATCTCACTTTGTATGACAAGTGATGAATAATATGTAATTATTTCTGTGACATGGTGTGTGTCATGATATGACTCTGAGGGAAAAATGCCCAGCACATGCACATGTTCTTCTGTCTCCTCCCCCACCTTAAAAAGAGACACTTCTTTCCCATTTATGATGCCTATAAACATTACATAGCAGAAATAAACCAATTATTATAAATATAGAACAGGCCTTGATACATTTTTGTTGTATTTACAATCCAGTCCAAACATTTAGGAGCCATCAAATGAAACCTTCCCCTCACTCCCATTATCCCAACTGAAGTTGGGGAGCAGTGGTAGGGGATGGAAGAGATCCACTTGAGGTCTATTTCAGCTTCTTCAGGACATGATTTACTAAGGCTATTTTTCCCATTCCATGTCTGAGGAAAAAGAAAGTAAATCTGGCCCTTAAACATCCCTGCAGTCTACTGTCAGAAATCCAGAGCCAGCAGCCTCCCTCCCCACCCAGTCTTGTTCTTTCTCACTTCACCATGCTGTTAACCAGTCTTTCCCTTTTAGACATTCCTCTCCATCCTACCATCTCTCTCTTCCTTAAAATCAGCCCCACCCCCAGCCATTACTTCAGCCAGCCAGGCTCCCAGCTCCTACCCCAACAAGCCCAGTTAGCCATCCTCCACCCCAGCCCTTAGCCCAGCTGCAAGTTCAGGATCAGTGACTGCTGTGCAGGAACAGGAACTGTCTCACCTCTGTACTGTAGCTTTCTTTCTGCTAATCTATGGCTTTTATTCTTTGGAGAGACACCTCAGCCATGCGTGTAGGGCAATAGGAAGTGCCCAACACATCATCTTGATAAGTTTTTAATGTGTCTATATTAGTTAACCTGATTTTTAGTTACTGATGAGTTGAGGAAGTGTTTTCCTTCCCTGTGGGTGGAATATGAAAAAGGAAGTTTGCTGAGATCTCAGAGTTCATGTGCAAAATCCCCTCTGGATACGTTTTATGATGCAAAAATGCAATGCGTGCCTTTGAGTCAGTCCTGACTCCTGGGTTTTCTTGGCAGTGTGACCAGAAGTAGATTGCCAGGCCTTTCTTCCAAGGCAATGGAGGGTTAAATGGCTTGCCCAAGGCCACAAGGAGTGCTAGTAGGAATTGAGCCCTGGTTGCTTTGCTACCAAGCCAATGTTCTAACCACTAGGCTACTCCTCCACTCATTTTATGATACAGCCTACAATGAATGTTCATGTAACCTATAGGAGAGTGAAAGGTGCTGATGTCATAAGGGGGCATTATGACAGCAGAATCCTGGCAAGAGAAAGTGCCTCTCTAACCACAAAGATTCATTGGTTTGTTTCCCAACACTGAGGAGTTTGAAGAGAACAAAGATAAACAATGGAAACCCTAAAGCAGAAGTTCCCAAAGTTGCCTTCCAGCCAGTTGGGTTTTCAGGATATCCACAATGAATATTTATTTATTTAACATTTCTTATATACTGCCTTTCATGATATCAAGGTGGTTTACATTGAACAAACTGAAATTACATTGAACAAGGCATTATAACTTGGAGATAGCTATTTTACAGGGAACATGGGCAATGGAGGGTTAAGTGGCTTGTCCAAGACCGCAAGGAGCACCTGTGGGACTAGAAACCCCAGTCCTTCTGGGCCAAGGTTGCTGTCCTCTAGTGGGATTTGAACCCCTGACCTTCTGGCCTGAGGTAACTTGCCCCAATCACTAGGCCACTCCTCCCTCAATATGCATGAGAGAGATTTGCATGCACTTGCCTCCATTGTATGCAAATCTCTCATACATATTCACTGTGGATATCCAGAAAATCTGACAGGCTGGGGACGCCCCAGGACAGATTTGGGAACCACTGCCTTCAAGAGTAAGAGGACTGGAAGTTCATTTGATATCGCTAGTGCAAAGTAGGAGCTGGAAGTGATGCCTGGTCAGGTTGATCACATGAATCAAAGACAGCTGCACTGTGTGAGACCCAGTACAGCCTCCCAGAACCACCCAGTACATGAACTGGAGCAGTCTGGCCAGCTTTGCCCCCAAAACTGTAACAAGAGCCCCCAGGACCATTTGGCAACAGTTGCCCAAACAGAGTCTGCCATCCTGGCTTCATTTCTCTTCCAGCGGGGCTCATAATCATTGATTGAATATGTAGTCAGTGGGTTCCCTTCATCTCTATGTCCCTGTACCCAGCCTTTCTCCTTCTATCCTGACTTCCCATCTAATATAGATCTGTGGCAGCCCTGAGCACCAGCATCAGCATGAAACAAGTCTGAGGTAGCCTCAAGAGCACCTGAAATCTGCTCCCTGCCAGACCCAATCTGGATGATGCTACGGTATGGAGGAGTTCTTCCTTCTTAACACTGTACTTTCCAACTCCATTAAGAATGATTTCTCCAGGAACAAGCAGTAAGTCAGTCCTCACATATGGGTGACGCCGACAGAGCCTGTGCAGAGCATTTCCCTAGCTTTCAAAGAAAGCCTTTGGGAATGCTACCATGCATGCGTGGTCCCCTTCCCACCAAAGGGTGCCATCTTGCTCAGTCTCCTTTTTTCCGCAGAGCCCAAAGGATGTCTGTCCTGTTTCCCCAGAAATATCCTTGCTAAATATCCTCAAAGCTGTTTCTGGTTTGCGTACCGGTTCCTCTTCCCGCCTCGAGTCGGCGCCGAGACCGGTGCTGTTCTTGGCTTTTTTTCCATTTTTTTCATCGAGGTTCACCTCAGTCGGCATTTGCACCCTTTTTCGCCTGGGAGTCCTCAACCCTGGCCACATGTCCCCCACCATATCTCCCGGTGGGTTCAAGAAATGTGAACACTGCAGTAAAACCATGTCTGTCACCGACACCCATGTCTGCTGTTTACGCTGCCTGGGACCAGACCATGATAGCACCTCCTGCAACCTGTGCCAGTCCATGATGCCCAAAATTAACCATAAAAGGATGGAGTTGCAGGAGAAACTCTTTCCAGGGTCCGACTTGGCACCAGCCTTTCCGATGCCGAGCTCCATGCCCAGCACTTCCCATAAGGCCCGAGCATCCTCAGAGTCCTGCGGCAGTTTCTCCTCCGAGAAGACCTCAGACCCTGAGCGAAAGAAGAAAAAATCCTCAAAGTCCGTTGAGGTTCTGCTAGGGAAACCTGGTAAAACTGCTTGAAGGGACTCAGGCAATTCCGAGAAGCGTCCCACCAAGGTCCTCAAAAAGGATTCCATGGCCAGTGGAGACCGTGCGAGATTCCTTGAGACCATAGTCTTCATCAAAGATGCACTTGAAAGAGTGCCAGTGCCGGGCCCGAAATCCTCTGTGCCTGCACTGAAGGCTGTGGAGCCTTCTGGCATGGAGACCAGAATGGTGGCCATGGAGCAGAACATCATTGCAATCCTGGCTATGCAGCAGGCAATATGGCAGGTTCGTCTGCATCATCTGAGCCATTCCTACAAAGTCAAGGAGTCCCTCAAGGATCCTCCCTATCGTCTCTTATGTTTAACATTTATATCCAACCCATATGTAACATCATTAGACACTTTAATGTGAGTTGCATGATTTACGCCGACGATGTCCTACTTTACCTGCCAATATCCCTGGATTGCCCAGACCTCACCCCACTAACTAAGTGTTTCAATGCAGTATCCGAATGGCTCCTCTCTCAAAATCTGCGCATCCAACATAAGAAAACAGAGGTCCTATTTATCTCTAGAAATCTTGAGTTTATTCCACCTAACCACTTGGAAGTAGACAACGCCAAGCTGCAAGTAAAATCAGCCATACGATACCTCGGAGTCACATTGGATCAGAACCTCAACATGAAGCAGCACATAGCAAAAACAGTAAGAGCGATCTACTTCAAGATCAGATCCCTCAGACACATACGCCCTCTACTCGAGCTGAGTGACTTCCGTACCATCTACCAAGCCCTCATCATCCCTCACTTTGATTATGCAAACGCCATCCTACAAGGTCTCCCTAAAGCAACCTTACATCCCTTACAACTCGCCATGAACAGCGCTGCGCGAATCCTTTTAGGAGCACCAAGGAAAGAGCACATCACACCCCTCCTGATGCAGCTGCACTGGCTCCCCATCCAAGCCAGGATTAACTTCAAGATCCTAGTGATGACATTCAAGGCCATCAATGGGTTATCCTCTTCTTCAATATGTGACCTCATACAACAACCCATGCCCAACAGGATAAGAAGAACTGCTGCAACCAACATGCTAGCAATACCAAAAGCTATGACAAGATGCGCCATATCAACTTCAAATAGAGCCTACAGCCTGAGCGCCCCAAGCCTCTGGAACTCCTTACCACCACACATCAGAGCTATCCCCAATTTGAGCCAGTTCAGGAAGGCCTTAAAACACCTCCTCTTTATTAAATACCTCACAGCCTCCCTCGAACCCCAGCCACCAGGTACACACAACACACAATGACCCCATCTCACATATAGACAGTTACCAATTTCAGTATCCCATTTGTGTACATAGTTTACCAATTTCAGTATTCCATTTATGTACATAGTTTCCCCCGTTATCCAAGTTGATTGCTCCTGTTCATTGTAATGACCTGACTCTTGTTCATTGTCGGATTCTGTTTTGTTTTATGTACACCGCGCTGATCGTAAATAGTGCGGTATATAAGAAATGTAAAATAAATAAATAAATAAAATAAATCATCTGCCCTAATGATCAGCCCCCCAACCACAGGGAATCCCCGGTTGTCAAGCCAAGCTCCGAGAGCCACCAGTCTTGGGTAAGCCCTCGGCCCCGGTCGAGGTCCCAGTCCCGTTCCTCAGGAATCCGGTCCTCTCCGGCCAGTTTCCGAGACTCTGACCCCAGGTCCTTGGGAGGTCCCTGGCCCCTCGGTGTTGGCCTCGAGGCCAGAAGTCAGGAAGCCTCAGACTCACCGTCACCCCTCGACTCTGAGTGGGAGACCAACGATGAGGCATCCCTGGAAACCAGGGTACTGCTACTTCTGGAGAGAGATCTGCAATTGCATTTACTTCTGGGAATTTTTCTAAATCTCGGGGGAAAAGGAATTCTTTAGATTAAAGCTGATTAATCTGTGAACCCAGTGTATTTGTTAAATCAGTCAGGGCCTAGTAGCAGTAAAGAGCTTTAAGTTTAAATTTAAAACTCAGCAGAGAGCTTTCTGGTTAAATTTAAAACCCAGCAGAGAGCTTCTAGCTTCAATTTCATATTCAGCCAGGGCCTAGTTGCAGCAAAGATGTTTAATTTAAATCAAATCAGAATATAACTTAGCATAAAAGGCAAAACAGGGTCAGCATTCTTTGAGCAATAAATTATTTCTAGAGACCTTTACAAAAAGGTCTTCTATATAGGGAGCAAGAGAACTGTGACATTTTTTAAATAGGCATTAAAGCCAGGTGGAAGATCAAAGGGCCATTTTGAAATATTCCCTTTATCCAAGCAAAGGACTGTGTGAATCACCCAGGAAATTGGTCACAGCTTACCTCAGAAGCACAGGCATAAATCGGGGTTACTTACCCGTGAAAGGCGTTCTCCATGGACAGCAGGATAAGTCAGCCATACCAGGTGATGTCATCCAACGGCGCCGAGGTCGGAAGTACTCTCTCTATAGCCCAGAAGGGATTTCCCTTCTGGGCATGCTCCTTCTGGCCCTACTCCCAGGCCCGCCCCTAGCCAGCCACTGTGTCCCGAACTGAGCCAGATGCTAGGGACGATGAGGTCATGTTCAGGAGTATGGCCCTTGCAGAGGAGAAGGGTAAGTAACCCCAATTTCTCCTAGGACAAGCAGGATGAAGTCAGCCACACCGGGTGCCTCCCTAGCTGTGAAGGGCTGAGGTGGAAGGGGCTCTGCAAGGACATAGCACAACGAGTGGATTAAGACAAGGCTTTATTACTGTTTGTGCAACTCAACCGTATAAGGTGCAAACATGTGCAAACATATGCAGAACATAGTGAGCAGTCAAGCAAGTGCGATAGCAATCAATATGTGCAGTCAAACATGTGCAAACAGTGCAATCAACATGCGCAATAACGCAACTTTAACAAGTGTAGTCAAGCATGGATAGACAGGCTCATGGCGTGCCGAACCTCACGCTTAGGTGGGTGACAGGGGGTGGTTACCAGACAGCCCGGCTTGTTCTGGTCATAGGAGACAAACTGCTGCATTCCCCACCTGTGGGATGTGGCCCTGAAGAGGTAGAGATGTAGGGCCCTGATGGAGTCCAGTTTGTGTAGCCGCTCCTCCTCAGGGGTAGCATGGGGCTCAGGGTGGAAGGTAGGAAGTTCGATCATTTGGTCGATGTGGAAAGTCGAAGTAACTTTAGGAACAAATTTCGGATGTGCCCGGAGAGAGGCACGATCCCAGAAAGCTGTGTGTACGGTGGGTGCACCACCAGAGCCTGAAGTTGACTGATGCGCCTGGCCGAAGTGACAGTGACCAGGAATAGAGTCTTCCATGAGATGAGCTTGATGTTAACCGACTGCATGGGCTCAAAGGGAGGCAGAGTAAGCTGACAGAGAACCGCTTTGAGATCCCAGTGTGGTGTAGGCTTTCAGATTGGAGGGTGAAGGTTAGACAGGTCCTTCATAAAGTGTGTGACGATAGGCAGTTGTACGATGGAGCTAACCCCTGGTCGGTCGTGGAAGGCCACAAAGTGGACTCGGACGGACTGCATCTGCAGGCCTTGTTGAGACAAAGAAGTCAGATACTGCAGGATTGGTGGTACTGGGCAGGAGAAAGGGTCCAGTCCTTGAGAGAAGCACCAGGATGTGAAGCGTCACCACTTTAGGGCATATGATTTTCTCTTCGCAGGCGGTGGGCTGCGAGGACCACCTGCTCGACTTCCTGTGGAAGGCAGAAGGGGGATAAAGCTATCCGCTCAGCCTCCAGGCTGTTAAGGCAAGGGTTTTTAGGTTGGGGTGGAGGGTATTCCCATCATCCTGTGAGAGCAGATCTGGCACCTGGGGAAGCCGGATCAGAGGGCGCAACACCAGACGGTGGAGAAGCGAGAGCCACCTCTGGTGTGGCCAGTGTGGGGTCACTTGGATGACCTGCACTCTGTTGGCAACGATGCACTGCAAGGTCATGGAAATCAGTGGGATGGGGGGAAAGGCGTACCCTAGAGACCACTCCCCCCATGATACGTTGAAGGCATCCGCTGCAAGATTCCTGGTGGAGGGGCGCTTTGAGCAGAAGGTTTTGCATTTTGTATTGCCCTCCGTGGCGAAGAGGTCGATCTCCGGGTGACCCAACTCCTGGAAGAAGAAAAGGTCCACTTGGGGCTTGAGGGACCACTTGTGCATGTTGAGCTGCCAGTTGAGTCTGTCCGCCAGCTCGTTCTGCAGTCCAGGGAGGTAGGAGGCCCTGAGGGTACAGTGCAGTGAGATTGTGAGGGCCCAGATCCGAAGGGCTTCCCTGCAGAGGGTCCGTGAACCCGTGCCTCCCTGTCTGTTGATGTAAAACATGGCCACTTAGTTGTCTATTTGTGGTAGGACTATTCTGCTACTGATCCAGCCTTGGAAGGTTTCCAGGGCATACCGCATGGCTTCGAGTTTGAGGACATTTATGTGTCACTGCTGCTCCTGCGGTGACCAGGCTCCTTGAGTCTGGAGGTGGAGGCAGTGTGCCCCCCAGCCCACTGGGGAGGCATCGGTGGTGATGGTCAGCTGACGCACAGGTTGAGAGAGGGGTCTCCCGCATGAAAGGTTCCTTCCATGGGTCCACCAAAGGAGGGAGGAGATCACTGTCTCATTTAAAGGGATGGTGGTGTTCAGAGGTTGCGAGTGTTGGGACCAGTGAGCCCGTAGATGCCACTGGAGGCAGCGCATGTGGAGCTTCGCTAGGGGCACTGTCTGGGTGGCTGATGCCATGTGCCCCAGCAGGCGAAGGAGTATCCCTGCCTTGGGGGATCGTCCAGCCTGTACGAATTGTGCCAGGTCCATGATGGTTCTTACTCTCTGTAGGGGAAGGAAGGCCTTGGAGCAGGTGGTATCTATTAGCGCTCTGATGAACTCCATCCACTGTGAGGGGTGGAAGCGCGATTTCGGATAGTTGACCAGAAACCCCAGGGATGACAGCAGGGAGATGGTTGCCTGAGTTGCGCGCGTGGCTTCCTTCGAGGAGGGAGCAGAGATAAGTCAGTCATCCAGGTAGAGAAAAACGCAAATCCCTTGTTTGCAAAGATGCACAGCTGCCACCACCACAACACACTTTGTAAACACTTGTGGGATGGGTGACAGGCCGAATGGGAGAACTTTGTACTGAAAATGTTTCCCTGCAGCTTGGAAGCGAAGGTACTAGCAGTGGTCCCTGTGGATAGGGACGTGTGTGTAGGTTTCCAGGAGATCCAGGGATGTTAGCCATTCCTTGGGCTGGATGAGGGGCAGGATGGACCCGAGGGAGGGCATCCTGAATTTCTCCTTGGCAATGAACAAGTTGAGCCTGCGGAGGTCGAGGATGGGTCACATGCCGCCAGATTTCATGGGAACTAGGAAGTACCTGGAGTAGAATCCGGTGTTCATTTCCACCTCCGGTACAGGTTAGATGGCGTTGGAGGTTAGGAGGGACCAGATCTCCATCTCTAAGGAAGAGGCAGATTCCTTGCAGCGTGGAATCACACGTTGTAGAGGGGGTGAAAGAAACTTTATTCGGTAGCCATTGGAGATGATTGCAAGGACCCACTTGACCGTGGCGATAGACTTCCAAGCCAGTAGGAACATGGCCAAGTGTCCCCCCATAGGGAGGTTGGCCCCGGTGTTCATGTCAAAAAGCCTGGTTGGCGCCCCGGGTCCTGGTTGAATGGTTTTCTGCTGTTTCCTCTCGCGTTGGCGGGGCTTTTGTCTGTAGGACGAATGAGAAGGCTGCGACTGTGGTTTATAGTGGGGTTGTTGCCATTTTCGGTAAGATCTGTATTGGCGCTTGGATAAGGAAAAAGAGTAGGGCTTTTGCTGATAGGAGCCTTTGCAGTTGGGCCGTTCCAGGCCTTCATCTGCCAGGGTCTGCAGCGTCGTGCAATGGTCTTTCAGGGTGTTGACGGTGTCATTGACCTTTTCACCGAACAGGGTGTCCCCGGTGCAGAGGACATCTGCAATGTGGTCATGAGTGTCCTCCCGAAGGCCTGACGCCTTGAGCCAGGCGAGGCGATGAGCGGAAATAGAGGTGGCCGCAGTGCAAACCGCAGCATCAAATGCATCAAAGGCTGCCCGCACCTGGTGTTTTGTGCACTCCTGCAGGTCTGCGATGGTGGAGGAGGTGGCTGTCTGTGTCTACTGGTTGAAGGTGGAGAGGGTTGATTTTAGCTGCTCCACAAGGAAGTCCTGGTACAAGGTCTGCTGCAACTGGTGGGCGGAGACTCTGGAACAGAGCATAGCTCCCTGGAAAGTTTTCCTGCCAATGTCATCAAGGAGTTTAAGATCCTTACCAGGCGGGTAGTTGGAATGGGTCCAGTTGGACTTAGAGCACTTGAGTGCTAACTCCACCACTATGGAGTTGTGAGAGAGCTGGGCTTTTTCAAAATCTGGAGAGGCCTGGACTTGGCATTTGGCATCCAGCTTCCGTGACACGGGTGCTCCCAAGGTAGGGTTCTGCCATAGGGAGAGGAGATTCTCCTTTAGTAGAGAGTGCACCGGGATATGTGCCGAAGGCCAGGGAGCCTCTAGGAATTTTCTTGCAGCCTGAGTTTCAGGGCGTTGGTCAGCCTCGTTGAAGGTGCTGGAGAGGTGGAGGGCGGTGGCAACCTTCCTGAGGAACTTGGGGTAGGTTAAGTCTTCAGGGTTGCTGGGTGGGGCGTCCGCCGGGGCTTCTGCCGCTGGGGTGGATGTTTCAAGGTCTGCCGGTGGGGGGGGGGGGGGTGTCTTCTGTGTACTCTGGCACGGTGTTCTCCCCTGCATTGTTGTGGGTTTCTGAGGCCAGGGTAGGGCTCTTGGGCAGAGTTGGAAGAGCAGGAGTGGCAAGACAGTTGCTGGAACAGAGAGATGCTCCTGAGGTAGGGATCTGAGCCGAGCCAGAGGAAGCCCATTGCGCAAACCAGTCAGATTGAAGGGATAAGAATTGTGTGCATGGCTCGTGCACTCCTGGGAGACCAGGTGCAGTTCTTCCAGGCTCTGAGGATCGCAGGAGATCCTCTGAATGTCCTAGGGTCCCTGGGCCGGGAGCTGGGGCCAGGGGAGGGGAGAGGCTCCACTGGAGGCTGGGGGGAGATGCATACCTGCTGCTTAAGATCACTGCTGTCAGAAGAGTAATGCCTGCTGCAGCTGTAGAAATGGCTCTTGCCAGTGTGTCATCATCTGTGTCTGTCCCCGCTGCTGCTGCCACCCTTGCAAGTGTGCCAGTGGCCAGAGCGTCAGCGCAGGTCGGAGCGATGCCTCTGCGCCAAACGCGATTGCCAGCAGTGGGAGTTTCTGTGCAAGTGGCTCTTCCTTCTTCTCATGACATTTGTTCCAGCGCTGGCTTATGGCGCCATAGGGGGAGGAGCCAGTGACATCACCCAAGATGGCCGCCACCATGGGAGCCTCGTGGCCGGCCAGGAGCAGCATAGCCTGGGGCTGCGAGACAGGCAGGGGCAGTACCTCCGGAGGAGGTGCCCAGGACCGAGGGGCTGTGGGTGGAGGCCCTTGGAGGCACACCCTGAGTTGCTTGTGGGGTTAGAGGAGACTGTATCATCGCCAGTATCAGGAGAGGCTGCAGCACTGCTGGTGAGGTCGTAAGCCCCAGGATGTTGGTGGAAGCGCCAGAGCTGGAAACAGTTCTTTAAGAGCATTCCTGCATGATTTCCTCACCCTTGGTGACATCAGTGCACAGTGGGCGCAGTCTTCAACCTTGTGGGAGATACCCAGGCACCGGAGGCATCGATCATGCAGGTCAGTGGAGTTCATTTTCCTCGAGCCACCTGAGGACTTCTTGAATCCAGGCATTCTGGTTTGATCTGTAGAAACTGCTAGTAATTGTAGTCTTGAGAATTTTTTTTTTTTTTTGGAGAGAGGTAGGATCCATCTTGCTGGCAAGGCAGAAGAGGTAACAGTGGCTGGCTAGGGGCGGGCCTGTGGGTAGGACCAGGGGGAGCACGTCCAGAAGGGAAATCCCTTCTGGGCTATAGAAAGAGTACTTCCATCCTTGGCGCCATAGGATGATGTCACCTGGTGTGGCTGACTTCATCCTGCTTGTCCTAGGAGAACCTAGAAATAGGTTGTTGTCAGTGCAGAGGGTGGCTACTAAAATGGTTAGTGGTCTTCATTATGAAGCATATGAGGACAGACTTAAAATGTTACTATGTATACTCAGAGATAAGGCAGGATAGGGGCGATATGAGAGAGGCATTTAAATACCTCCATGGCATAAATGCACAGGAGGGTCTCTTTCCAATTGAAGGCAAGCTCTACTATGAGGGGACATAGGATGAGGATAAAAGGGGATAGACTCAGGAGTAATATGCGGAAATATTTCTTTAGGGAAAGAGTGGTAGATGCGTGGAATAGTCTCCCAGTGGAGGTGATAGAGACGAGGACAGTATCTGAAGTCAAAGAAGCATGGGACAAATACAGAGCACTGGCTACCAATTGAGAGCAGAATAAAATTCAAAGCACTCCACACTATATTAAAATCCCTCCAAACAGAACCTGCCACCTGCCTGAAAGAGTTTATTCAAATAACTTCGGAAAACAGACCACGTAGAAGTAACAATAGAAATTCTCTTGAGGTACATGCTGACTTCAGAAACTGCAACGCAACTACATCCAAGACAGTCTTCTCCCTTTACGCCCCTCTATTATGGGACTCACTTCCTTCAGTCATGAAAAACACTAAGGATCCTAAAGCATTCAGTAAACTGCTAAAAACATTCCTGTTCAAGGAGCACTTTGGTGAACCAGTCACCTAGTGACAATTCTACATGTAAAACTACAGTCCTCACACTTTTCAAGATGCTTTCAAGTTTATTGTAATTAATTTATATATATGCTTACTTCTCTGTACAAAGTTATTAATTAAATCAGCTGTTCCTGATTTAAGTTAATTCGTCCCTTTTCCCCTTTCACTCCTTGTTAAGATGTTACATATATTTTTTGTTTAATGTAATGTTCAATCCTTGAGTTCTCTGTAAACCGCTTTGAATCACGAAAAGTGGTAAATAAGCACTAATAAATAAATAAGAGAATCTCTAAAGGAAAACATGGGACTATTATAGTTGATATGGAAGAGCAGACTAGATAGGCCATCATGTTTCTACGTATTACAGTGTGGGAGTGTCACAGTGCATTCTGGGAACTGTAGTCCTTCCTAGAAGGGATTACTGAGTAGGAATGTCACAGTGCATTCTGGGAGCTGGAGTACTTCATAGGAGGGACTACTGTTTGGGATTGTCACAGTGCACTCTGGGAGCTGTAATCGGTGAGTTTTGCACCTAACATGACAGCTGTGAACCTCACTTCTAAGCAAGGGTATGTGGAATATCATCTCAGTCTCTCAAATTTACTGCTAATGCCTAATGTAGTACTTGCACCCTGCAAAAGAGAGCCTCCTGCTGGAGTTCATAAGATATAACAGGTACTAGTAGTTTATCAAGCTTGTCATGCCTAGTACAATGGGAAAGATTACTGTATCTTTCTACCACATTTTCTTGGTCTCTGACTACACTTCTTGGTACTTCAGGATCTTCTGCCTCTCCACACAATTCAGAGAAGAATCATTTGGAACAGACACCTCTATTATCAATATCATTTAGATATTATTCAAGACTACCAGTATGTCAGTTTATTCTCCCCATTGTGAGTTCCAAGATGCCTCACTAGTCTTCATTTTGTGCAAAAATATCTCACATTCCATACAACTAAAGGTCTCACCCCATTGTGGGTTTTATGATGTGTCACTAGATTTGCTTTCGTGAGGAAACATTTCCCACATTGAGTACAACTAAAGGTTTCTCCCCTGTGTGAGTTCTATGATGCAGCACTAGTTGTGCTTTTCTGTGGAAACATTTTCCACATTCAGTACAGCTAAATGGTTTCTCCCCTGAGTGGGTTCTATGATGCCTCACTAGTTCTGCTTTCATGAGGAAACATTTCCCACATTCAATACAATTAAATGTTTTCTCCCCAGTGTGGGATTTATTATACAGCACTAGCTGTGCTTTTCTGGGGAAACATTTCCCACATTCAGTACAACTAAAAGGTTTCTCCCCTGTGTGGGTTCTACGATGCAGCATTAGATATGCTTTTCTGTGGAAACATTTTCTACAATCAGTACAAGTAAAAGGTTTCTCGCCTGTGTGTGTTCTGTAATGCAGCACTAGTTCTGCTTTTCTGGGGAAACATTTCTCACATTCAGTACAACTAAAAGGTTTCTCCCCTGTGTGGGTTCTATGATGCAGAACTAGTTGTGCTTTCCTGAGGAAGCATTTCCCACAGTCAGTACAACTAAAAGGTTTCTCCCCCGTGTGGGTTCTATGATGCAGCACTAGATTAGCTTTTGAAAAGAAACTTTTCCCACATTCAGTACAACTAAAAGGTTTCTCCCCTGAGTGGGTTCTATGATGCCTCACTAGTTCTGCTTTCATGAGGAAACATTTCCCACATTCAGTACAACTAAAAGGGTTCTCCCCTGAGTGGGTTCTATGATGCCGCACTAGATGTGTTTTCGTGAGGAAACATTTCCCACATTCAGTACAACTAAAAGGTTTCTCCTCGTGTGGGTTCTACGATGCCTCACTAGTTCTACTTTTCTGGGGAAGGATTTCCCACAATCAGTACAACTAAAAGGTTTCTCCCCGGTGTGGGTTCTGTGATGCAGCACTAGTTGTGCTTTTCAGGGGAAAGATTTCCCACATTCAGTACAACTAAAAGGTTTCTCACCTGTGTGGGTTCTATGATGCCTCACTAGTTCTGCTTTCATGAGGAAACATTTCCCACATTCAGTACAACTAAAGGGTTTCTCCCCTGTGTGAGTTCTATGATGCGACACTAGTTGTGCTTTTCTGGGGAAACATTTCCCACATTCAGTACAGCTAAAAGGTTTCTCCCCTGTGTGGGTTCTATGATGCCTCACTAGATCTGATTTTCTGTGGAAACCTTTCCCACAGTTAATACAACTAAAATGTTTCTCCCCGGTGTGGTTTCTAAGATGCTCCACAAGTTGTGAGTTTCTGAGGAAAGATTTCTCACATTCAGTGCAGTGAAATCTTTTCTCAGTCCTCTGGATTTTCTGGTGCATTGTTATGGATTTCTTAAGAACGAAATTTCTTCCACATTCAGGACTTGTAAAAGATGTAGAAGGCCTCTCTGTTGCGGTAGTTCGCTCTGCTGTTTGGGTTTCCAGGTGGCTTCTTATGCGATTACTATGATTGAAACTGCTCTCACACACAGTACGTGGAATATGTCTCTCTTGTGTGTGAGAGTTTAGGTGGAGTGCTGGGTGCACCTTGTGTGTGAAAGAGTTTCCCCATTCTTCTCTCTTCTCCTCTCTCTTCTTTTCCTGTATGACCCCATCACCTGCTGGACATAAAAAGAAGGCACAATTCACATGCTGGGACCACAGAGGTATTTCTGGGTCTCCTGATCCCAAAATCCCTGCTTTGGACTTATCCCACATCTCTGACCAAACAGCTGTGATTCATTTGAAAGAGGGAGAAAGTTAATCTCTTAAATGATTTCAGTTCATTTCATGATCTCTTGATGACCCATCTTTCATATAAAATAGCAAAGCAATTTGCATTAAAATTAAATAATTACAATTTACTGGCCAGTATTCAAGGCACCTTCTATATGCAAATAAAGAAATATGTTGGCAGATAGAGACCATACGGTCTCTCCCTTCTGCCCTTCCATACCATCTTTGACTCTACTCTCTCTTTCTCTGCAGCATGATAAAGATAGCTAAAACCTGTCACTTCTTTCTCTATAACATCAGAAACATTTGTCCCTTCCTTTCTACACATACTACTGAGACCCTCATCCACTACTAGTGAACATTTGCATAGCGCTACAAGACATACGCAGTGCTGCACAGACACATGTAAATGACAGTCCCTGCTCTTCAGAGCTTAAAATCTAGCCAAGACAGACAACACAGTAGCTGTAGATATGGGAAACCCAAAGGAGATCAGGTGACTCAACCTACAAAAGCGGCAGTGAAGAGGTGATTTTTGAGCCCCAATTTGAGAAGGGCCAGTGAAGGCGTCTAACATATAGATTTAGGTAGTTTATACCAGGCATAAGGAGTAGAAAGGCTAAAGAAGCAAAGTTAGGAGTTAGCAATTGAAGAGAAGGGCACAGATAGAAGAGGTTTGCAAGAAGAACGGAGACCCCGAGAAGGCGTGTAGCGAAAAATAAATAGAGGAAAGGTAGTGAGGAGCTGCAGAGTGAATGCACTTATAGGTCAGCAGGATTAGTAGTTTGCAATGAAGTGACTTGAGAAGAGGGGTAATATGAGCATGATGAGGCTGGTGGAAGATTAGCCACGCGGCAGATTATTGAAGAGATTGAAGGGGAGAGATATGATTTAGAGGGAAACCAGCAAGGAGCAGGCTATAGTAGTCTAGATGGCAGATGACAGGTGTTTTATTATCCTCAGAGACTGAAAAAAGAGGTAGGGGAGACGAGGGTTAGAGAGAAAATATGAAGCTCAGTTTTGGCCATGTCCAATTTCAAGTGGCGGTGAGACATCCAAGCAGCAATGTCAGAAAGGCAGGCAGAGATCCTGGCCTGGATTGCCAGAGAGATTTCAGGTGTAGGGAGGTAGATCTGGGAGTCATTAGCGTAAAGATGGTACTGAAAGCCTTGGGAAGAGATGAGTGCACCAAAGGAATGGGTATAAAGAGGGAAAAGGAGTGTGCCCAAGACAGATCCTTGGGGTACAGCAACTGAGTGTGGGATAGCAGCAGAGGAGGATCCACCAGAACAAACACTGAAAGAGCAATGGGAGAGATAAGAAGAGAACCAGGACAGTACAGAGCCCTTAAAACCAAGCGAGTACAAGGTATCGAGGAGTAGCAGTAGTAATACTTTGGAGGAAAGGTGGGAGAGAGGAGATATGACAGAGATGTTTAAATATCTCCGTGGCATAAATGCTCAGGAGGAGAGCCTATTTCGATGGAAAGGAAGCTCTGCAATGAGGGGACAATTTATTTTATATATATATTTAACACATATTTTATACCGCCTTCTCGTACAATCAAAGTGATTTACATTAAAATAAACATTACAGAGAACTCAATGTGTAAGCTTAGGTAGGGGTGACATGCAGGGTTTCCACAGAGGCAAAACATATACATTGCAACATATGTACTAGGGTTAGATATTGTTTTCGGCATGTGAGATAAGGGGGAAGAACTAGTTATTGTCTCTGAAGTGATCGGTGAAAAGGAAGGTTCTGAGATGTTTTCTGAAATCCTTTAAGTCCTTGGTTGTCCTGACCTTCTCTAGGAGGGAATTCCAGATGGCCGGTGCTGCTAATGAAAGAGCCCTCTTCGTTGGTGTAAGAACTAGGAGTTGAAATGGTGTCTCTGGTGCTCTGTCTCTTAGGTCTGCTGTTTAGTTTTGTGCATATCATTTCCTGTAGAATTCCAGTTGATGTGTTGTTCCTTATCTTGAAGACAGTCAAGGCAGTTTTGTATCTGGCACGTGAGGTAATTGGTAGCCAGTCAAGCAGATATAAGAGCGGTGTTATGTCATTATGTTTGGCGGATACTGTGATGATGCAGGCAGCCTTGTTCTGGGCTAGTTGCAAGGGATGTGTGGTTTGAGTTGGAAGACCTTGAAAATGGGAGTTATAATAATCTAGCATAGGGATTATAACTGCCTGATAGACCATGCAGAAGTGATCCAGACTGAGGGGGGAGGGGGGTTTAGTCTTCGGATAATAGAGAGCTTTTGGAATGCATTCCTGGAGGTTCTGTTGACGTGGGCTTCTAAGTTTAGAGAGTGATCAAGGGTGATACCAAGGTAGCATGCTTCCTATTTTACTGGGATTAGAGTGTCTGTGATGGGGGGTAACAGAAGAGTCCCGGGTTATGAATAGTGCCTCAGATTTTTTGAAGTTGACTTGAAGATTGTTGGAAGCCAACCAGTTGCTCATCTCCTGTAGGCATTTAGTGATAGCTGTATAGTCTGGCATGTCGAGATGGATAGGGGAATAGACCATGATGTCATCTGCATAAATGGCATAGTTAATTTTGTGCTGCTTGAAGATGCTGCAAACGGTTTGTAAGAAGGAAGAATAGGCAGGGAAGACCCATGCAGGACTCCCTATGTTGTGTTGAATGGAGTGGAGGTGTTTGAACCAACTTTGACCTTTTGTTGTCTGTCAGTGAGGTAGGATTGGAACCAGTTGAAGGTTGTGCTGTGAAGTCCAATGTAAGTTGGTTTAAGAAGATGCTGTGTGATACAATGTTGAAGGCCAAAGAGATGTCAACAAAGACGAGTAGGAATCCAGTTTTTATGTTGCCGATTCCTCTTAGGAACATGTTGAACAGAGGTATGAGGAGAGTCTCAACACTATGATTAGGACGAAATTCATGTTGGTGTGGATCCAGAGAAGCATACAGGTCAATATGGTCTTGCAGTTGTTTCTGCACCACCTTTTCAATTAATTTGGATAGAAAGGGCAGGCTGGAAATAGGATGGAAAGTTGCAGGATCAGAGCTGTTGTTGAGTTGTTTTTTTGGATGAGTTGGATGTTAACTTGTTTGAGAGCAGGGATGAGCTTATGGTGTTGTGGATACAGTTGACAACTTTGTCCTTGACTGATCTGATCCACATAACCGGGCAGGGGTCAGCGATGGTGTGGAATATTTGCTCCGTAGATCAGTAACATTTGTGTTTGACGTTGGGATCTGCAGTTGAGGTGTTGGAGGTGTTTAGCAGTGAAGTTCTTAAGGGTGGTTTGTTCTTGTTGATGAGGAAATCTGCAAAGATCTGGGGATGGATAGTGTCTTCTTTGTGAGATGGATTCTTCATGAGGGTGTGGACAATTTTAAATAGTTTTCGAGGCTTGTTGCTGACTTTTAAGATAAGGTTGGTGTGGTATTCTCGATTGTGCTTGTTGATCAGATCATTGTAGTTTCTGTGTTTTCTGGTATTGAAAAAAGGGTGGCTTGTGACCAGCCATGTTTCCATTTATGCTCTAGCTGGTGAAGTTTTTGTTTCTTTTCTCTTATTGTGTCAGAATACCACGGGGCAGATTTGGATCTTTATTACCTATTTCCAAGATTTGGGTGCTAAGGAGGCTTCACTGCTGCATTGATGGTGGCGTTCCAGGTTTTAATTGCCTCATCTGTATCTGAAAAGTCCTGGGGGAGGCTGGGAAGGATATCTTTGAGGAATTGGTCTTGGTTATATCCTTTAAATCTTCTTTCAGAGTTGGGTATTCTCTGTGATTTTCCGTGTTGGGGGAGGTCAGTCTTGAAGTGTATAGCATGGTGATCTGACCAGGGTATTGGTAGGGCAAGAGGGGTCATTATGCTGTCCTGTGAGTGAAGGTTCTTTGGGACAAAGACGAGGTCCAGAGTAGAGCCTTTATGGTGAGAGGGTACCTTGAGGATTTGGCAGAAGTTACGTGATTCCATTGCTTTGTGAAAGTAGCTTCTCCTCTCCTAGGTGCAAAGCTCAAGTTTAGGTCGACTAGTAGTATAAGCGGCTTATGAGGAGAACTAGTCAAACATATGGCTTCAAGTATGTTGGATGTCTCATCAGCGGGAGCGTTTGGGGCTCTGTAGGTAAGACAAATGGCTAGATGTCTGCTTTCTATCATGATTAAGTCACAGTGTTTGTGGCTTACAGATCGGGATGTTTTAAATTTAAGGTCCGTTCGCACAAGGATAAGTACCCTACCACCTCTCTTGTGGGTGTGCGGGCAGTTGAAGGCAGTATGGGATCGTGGAGTGATCTGAGATAGAATGACCTGGTCAGTGCTTTTTAGCCAAGATTTGGTGATGCAGAGGATGTCACTTTGGGTGATATTGAATATAGTCTATGATGCAAGCCTGCTCATAGGGTGGAGCTAATTAAATTACCTTGCAGCCCATCCACAAGTACCTCATCAACTCTAGTCTTCATAGCTCCAGAGACTCCACACAGCTAAGTTCTCAGCCTTTCTATCTATTGTCTGTTTTTTGTTTGCTAACATAGAATTTAACTGTTGGATATACATTCTGTTCATAACTGAATTCATATTCAATTCATAACTATTGGATATACATTCTGTTCATAACTGAATTCATATTCAATTCATAATTGTTGGATATACTTAAGACTGCTCTATTTACAGAACATTTCAAGGACCTCACATAAATGGCTCCTATTTTCTACCTTCAAGACATTACAGGATCTCAATCCTAGTACGCCTCTCAAACAGCCCCATTATTGTATATATGTATATAGCTCATTATGTAAATAGTTCACCGATATAATCTAACACACTGCTCCACACACCACTCTTCTCAGTTCTCCCACTGCATGCTACAGACCACACATTATTATTGATTTTGATTGATGTGCCAAACCGCCTTGATTTAATGATAAGGCGGTATACTAAATCCTTCTAAATAAAATAAAAATAAATAAATAAATATCCCTGCATAATGCTTTCTCTGCCTTGGTTAATGAGGAGGCTCAATCCATGGAAACTGAAGGGCCCTTAAATGAGACAGGCAATGCCCAATCTACTGATAAAGCATCAAATGTGAAGAAAAAATCACAAAACAGAAAACTACCACTACTTGGAGATTCCATCATCAGAGGCACCAACTTGGGAAACACAGTTCAAAGGAGAGAAGATAGTCAAATGCCTCCCAGGCTCTTCAGCCAGCAGGAATACAAACCAAATTGTTGGTGTAAATAGCGCAGAAAGTGGGCACTCCAAAATTGATGTTGTCATCCACTTGTGTACAAATTACCTGTCTAGAAACAGTGCCTCTGCAGTTCAAAGGGACTTCCAGACTCTGGGAGAGAAACTCAAGCCCATTGCTAACACTGTAGCATTCTCAGAAGTTCTACCTGTTCTTGGTAAGGGGCAGAAAGGCTGCATAACATAAACAACTTTAATTGTTTAATGGTGCAAACAAGAAGGATTCAGATTTATAGGCAACTGGGGAAACAGATGGACCAACAAGAGACTATACTGTGCTGATGGACTACATCTCTGTCGCAGGAAAAAGAATCCTAAGTGAAAAATTCAGGCAGTATGTGGATATGTATTTAAACTAGAGAAGAGGTGATGGACGGAGAAGGACAAGTTCAGGACATCACTCCATCAAAAGCAGAGCAACATCAGAAACAGCCACACTTTTAAACCACACATCAACGACAAGGGTAAAGAGGTGGGTAGAACAAAATCAATGGAAAATACATGCAAGCCAGTTAAATGCTGGAAAGCAATGAGCACCGATGCTCGAAGCTTAGCCAACAAAGTTCCTGACCTGGAAGCCCTAATGGTGGAAATGGACTTGGACATTGTGGCTATTACAGAAACATGGTTTAATGAATCGCATCAATGGGATATAGCCATAGCTGGCTATAATCTGTTCAGAAGAGACAGAGAAAGACTAGGGGACATGCAATGAAGCTACAGGGTAAACTATTTAAGACTAATAAGAGAAAATCTTTTTTCACACAACGTATAATCAAACTCTGGAATTTGTTACCAAAGGATGTGGTAAAAGCTGTTAGTGTAGCTGGGTTTAAAATAGGTTTGAACACGTTCCTAGAGGAAAAGTCCATAAACCATTATTAAAAGGAACCCAGGATATCACTGCTTAACCCAACACAAGCATTGTGGAAGCTGTGTCTTTTGGGGATACTGCTAGGTACGTATGACCTAGATTGGCCACTGTTGGAAACAGGATACTGGGCTTGATGGACCTTGGTCTGACCCAGTATGGCATATCTTATGTTCTTAGCCTAATATGTCAAAAGTAATATTAAAGGTACTGAAATGCAGGGTACATGGGGAAAAGAAGAAGCACTCTGGATTGTGTTGGAAAGAGGAGATGGCACTGTCATCCATACCGGTGTAGTCTACAGAACTCCGACTCAAATCAAAGAAATAGATAATGAATTGATTATAGATATTGCAAAGATAGCCGCAAAGGGGGAAGTGATCATATTGGGTGACTTTAATCTAACCAATGTGGATTGCACTACTCATTTTGCAAATCTGGAAAGAAGTAAAATAAATTGTAGATGCTTTCCAGGATGTGTTACTTAGACAAATGGTGGTGAAACCAACCAGGGAAAGCTCAATGCTGGATTTAGTGCTCACAAATGGAGATAGCGTGTCGAATGTCCGGGTGGGTACCCCTGTGAGCAGCAGTGATCATCACACGGTGTGGTTTGAGATAAAAGCCAAGGTGCAGTCCAGTCATAGCAAGTTCAAAGTCCTAAACTTCAAAAACACTGAATTCAGTAAAATGGCCAAGTACCTGAAGGAGGAGTTGGCATGGTGGGAGGCGATAAGGGAAGTAGAATTGTAATGGGCTAAACTAAATGTGACAATAAAAGGGGCAACTGACAAATATGTAAGGAAAGTAAATAAAGACAACAGGAGAGGGAAACATTTTTGGTTCTCCAAAGAAGTGTCTGCTCAAATAAAGGCAAAAACCACAGCTTTCAAAAAATTCAAAAGCTCGCAAATAGAGGAACACATAAAGGAATACAGGATCAAACTAAAAGAGACAAAAAGAGAAATAAGGATAGCAAAAGCAAAGGCAGAGGAAAAGATGGCTAAAGATGTGAAGTGTGGCGACAAAAAACTTTCTTCAGTTATATTTGGGAAGGGACGAAAATCAGAGGTGGAATTGCAGGACTCAGAAGTGCTGGGAACGGACTCGTGGAAAGTGACATTGAAAAAGGGAAATTGCTAAACAAATACTACTGCTCTATTTTTCTAGAGAAAATCCTGGAGAAGGACCACCTGTGACTGACTAATATATAAATGGGAATGAAGTAGATACCACACCATTCACATCAGATGATGTGTTAGAACAACTTGCAAAACTGAAAGTGGACAAGGCCATGGGACCGGATGGGATACATCCCAGGATACTGAAAGAGCTCAAAGAGGTTTTTATAGGGCTGTTAAAGGATGTTTTCAACAGATCCTTGGAGACAGGAGAAGATCCACAGGACTAGAGACGGGCTGATGTGGTACCTCTCCACAAAAGTGGTGAAAGGGAAGAAGTGACAAACTAAAGGCCGGTGAGCCTTACCTCGGTGGCGGGGAAAGTAATGGAGGTGCTCCTGAAAGAGTGAATAGTGGAGTTCCTCGAAACCAAGAGGTTGCATGATCCAAGGCAATATGGTTTTACCAAAGGGAGAACTTGCCAAACAAATCTGATTGAATTCTTTGACTGGGTGACCAGAGAACTAGATCAGGGGCATGCGATGGATGTCATCTACCTGGATTTCAGCAAAACCATTGATACTGTTCCTAATAGGAGGCTTACCAATAAACTCAATAGTTTGGGGATGGATCCCAATATGGTGAAATGGATCAGAACATGGTTGACTGACAGATGACAGAAGGTGATTGATGAAAGGAGGGTGATTTGTGGGGTGCCCCAGGGTTTGGTCTGGGTCCGGCACTGTTCAATATATTTGTAAGTGATATTGCTGAAAGACTGCATGGAAAAGTCTGTCTTTTTGCAGATGACACAAAAATTTGCAACAGAATGGACTCCCCTGACGCAGTGGATAACATGATGAAAAATCTACAAAAGCTGGAAGAATGGTCTAATGCTTGGAAGCTAAGATTTAATGTGAAGAAGTGCAGTTCTCATGCACTTGGAAAGCAGAAGTCCAAGGGAAATGAACGTGATAGAGGGTGATAGGTTGGTGTGCACGGATCAGAAGGACCTTGCTGTAATTATTTTTGAGGATCTCAAGGTGGCAAAACAGTGTGACAAGGCAGTAGCAAAAGCCAGGAGGATGTTGAGTTGCATACAAAGAGGAATTACCAGCAGAAAGGAAGAGGTACTAATACCACTGTACAAATCGCTGGTGAGGCCTCACTTGGAATACTGTGTTCAGTTTTGGAGACCATATCTCACAAAGGATGTAAAAAGACTGGAAACGGTCCAGAGGAAGGCGACCAAAATGATTTGGAGCCTGCGTCAGAAGTCTTATGAGAAGAGACTTGAAGACCTAAATATCTACACTCTGGAGGAGAGGAGGGATAGGGGAGATATGATTCAGACCTTTAAATACTTAAAGAGAATTAATGAACAAACAAGCCTCTTCCAAAGATGGTGAAACTGTAAAACTAGAAGGCATAACATGAAGCTGCAAGGGGGTAAACTGAAAGGCAATGTCAGGAAAGACTTTTTCACTGAAAGGGTGGTGGATGCTTGGAATGCCCTCCGGATGGAAGTGGTGGGGGCAAATACAGTGACAGAATTCAAAATGGCATGGGACAGACTCAGTGGATCCCATTATAGAAACAGGGTAAAATCAAAATAAACTTGACTATCTAATTTCTCATCAAACAGGGGTGGCCTACACGGAGCAGTGGGTTCCCCCTTAAACAAAGACATGAGAAAGGGTGACCTGCATGGAGCAGAGGTGCACCTACTCTTGCCATCTTACTGGGCAGACTAGATGGACCATAATGGTCTTTATCTGTCGTCATTTACTATGTTACTATGGTGTTTGTCTTGTTTCTGATGGACCTAGCATTGATTAGCCCAATGCTAATTGGAGAGATTACTGTGTGTAGGGTATGGTAGCCAGTTGTGTGAGTGTTGGTTTGAATTCTTATTAATCTGGGGGTTCATCTGTTGGCATCCTTATGGGGATTCTTCCATATGTGTGGGTGGCCAGGTATGTGTAGTAGGGGAGGTGGTAGGACTGTTGCGGGTATGTTTATGGTATAGGTAGCTGTTGATGAGTGGCAGAGTAGAATCCAGATGAGAAGAAGGACATACAACACTAGGTTGGCTGGCAACATTGGATTCCGTGGCATTATAGCAGTTTTATGCTTTTTGGTAGAATCATAGGAGGGTGGAGGTGGGGCTGTTTCAGCAGTGAGTTCCATTTCTGATGAGTGGTACTTACAGTTTGTCATTTTCTTGATGAAAGTGTGTCCTGATATAATCTGAAGTGTCTCAGAGATGTGTGGGGCGAGAGTTGTCTGCTTGTGAGTAGACCTGATAGGGGTAAGGTCAGCAGCGAGGTCTTTGAGGTTGTTGAGGTTTTTCAAGGTTGTTGGGCTTAGTGTTGGCAGCTTTTTATTTGGGTTGAGCTGATTTTTGTGTACCTGCCTGCGTTCCCTGCCTAAGGCCATGCCAAAGGGCTCTCTGGCACAGGCCCACCAGGCACGGGCGCGGCTGATAGCACTTCTTTTTTAAAATTGCTGTGGTGGGCCCTGATTGGCCTTGAGATGAAGAGCGGGAGGGGTTTCAGCCTCCCGCTCTCTTTCCTGATGCCAATTGGGGCTCTAGATCCAAGGGTGCAGTCCTGCAGCGCCTGATGGATGAGGGTGAAAGGAGCTAGACTCAGGAGTAATATGCGGAAATATTTCTTTACGGAAAGAGTGGTAGATACATGGAATAAACTCACAGTGGACGTAGTAGAGATGAGGACAGCACCTGAATTCAAGAAATCAGGGGGCAAACACAGATGTGCTGCTGAGAAAAATATACATGAGCGCAACAGGAAGCAATGTAGAATGAGACTGACTGAAGATATGATGGACTATTTTATTTTTTAAGTAATGTACTAGGATATTCCTCAAGGGATGAAGTTATAGGAACCATCTATATATGTATGGGGTAAGGTAGGACGATTCCTGTGGGAGCCTTGAACCCAATACCCCAGGGTTCGCCGGACTCATCTCCCACTCCGCTCTGCAGATTGTGTATCTAGAGTAGGGTTGCCAACTGGCTCCATATGTGCCTGATAGGTTCGATCCAGTCCTGGGTTTACCTCATTGCATGCAGGGATATGTAGTTCTGATTTCTCCATTGCTCTCCATAAGAAAAGGAAAACTACAAGTAACTGCATGCAATGGGGTAAACTCAGGACTAGAGCAAGCCTGTCGGGCGCATCTGGAGCCAGTTGGCAACCTTAATCTAGAGTTTAATTATATATTGATTATTTATAAAATACTGCTTATTGTACATAGTGTGTACTGGGTGTAAATATGTCTGGAAATTGCTATGTGAGCACATTTCCTGGACGTGTCCTATGTCTGGAACTGGAACAATGGTTGATACAGTATAGTAGATCAGCCCCACCCTCTGCTAGAAATGCAGATACAGTCATACAGTCCTTACCTAGGGAGATCAGAGTCTCATAATTCTCCTTCATCACCTCCCTGTAAAGCTCCTTCTGCCCTTCATCTAAATACTCCCACTCCTCCTTGGAGAAAGAGACAGTGATGTCCTCAAATGTCACCCGCATCTGAAACACAAACCAGAAACACACTCAGGGACACGTGGAGGTGCTCAAAGTACATTAGATGTCGGCTGGCTTTATTCTCCTCCCCTGAAAATCCAAGGGAGCTCTACATTTAAAACTTGTAGAAACAGACCTAGAAGCTATTACTGGTCTCCAGAGCATTGGGGGTGGAAGCACATTGAGTGGATCTCTCTGGCTAAGTTTTTATTATTTTTCTTTTGCATGCTTTGAATAGTTAGAAACATAGAAACATAGAAATATGATGACAGAAAAAGACCACATGGCCTATCTAGTCTGTCCTTCCATATCAACAACTACAACAGTCCCCTTTTTACCTTTAGAGATCCTATGTTACCTTTAGAGATCCTCTGTTGTAGTTGTAGCAGTCTGTACCTCATCTGTCTTTGGGAATTACTATAATTGCACTTCTTTACTTACTGCCTGCGTTTAACATAGTAACATAGCATATGACAGCAGATAACGACCAGTATGGTTCATCTAGTCTGCCCAGCAAAACAGCAAGAGTCGGTGAACCTGCCACTCCGTGTAGGTCACCCCTCCCCATGCCTTTGTTTAGGGGTGTACCTAACTGCTCCATGTAAGTAACCCCTATTTGTTGAGATGTAAGAGATAGTTATGTTTATTTTGATTTTATCCTGTTGCTATAAAGGGAACCACTGTGTCTGTCCCATGCCTTTTTGAATTCTGTCTTTATCTTTATTAAAATACTTGATATACCGCCCAGGCCGAAGCATCAGGGCGGTGTACAATCATAAAATTAACTGCTAATAAAAGAAAGAAAGGAACGCCATAAAATAATAGGACAGAGGGAAAAACAGTAAAACAAATAAAACAAATAGCAGACAGCCAGGGTGCAGGAGGGGTAAGAGGCAGAGGAAGGAAGAGGGGAGGAAGATAAAGGGAGAAGGGGAGGAGGAGACGCTGTATTTGCCTCCACCAATTCCATCGGGAGGGCGTTTCAAGCATCCACTATGTAGATTTCTTTAGCCTTTGAGAAAATAGTGGATGCAATATAGGAATTACCTAGCTTTAATAAAAAAAAATAATAATAAAAAAGAGGTCAAATTTTCAGCCTGTTGTAGAAAAGTAGCTTTAAAAGAATATGCTTGGCCTGCATTGCAGGGTCTCTGGCTTAGAAAGTCAAACTCGTAGCCTACTGCCACTTATGTCTCACCCTCCCTCCCCCCCCTCCCCCCCCCCCCAGGGCTGGATGTTCTTAGTCACCCCAAGATACACAGTCACTTGTCATAACTTTAGTTGAAAGCACTTTTCTGTTGCTTGTTCATCTGGAAATGCCCCATATTTGACACACTAATCAAAGTTATTTTTAATCAGTGCAATAGCTGTGGTGTTTTAATCCTCAGGAAAATAATTTGGAGTCTTTGAGTTTGTCCTATCCATCTTAAGGTATCAGCTATGGAAAAGTAATTGATTCAATTGTGGGAAGACTTAGCTGCAATGAAACAGACCTCCCCCATGATACAGCTTGCAAACAATCTATGCAACTCCCTCAAAAAATCCAGCAATGCAAGATTAAATGCATGACAGTGGTTCTGACCAGTTATGATGCATTACACAGAGACACCAACTCCACTTGGAGATACCCTTGCAGAATACCTTCTCTGTCTTGGTAGGTAAGGATTCTCCATTAATGGAAACTGAGGTGGCCTTAGACCAGAAAGTCAACATCAGTTTACAGACATCTAAACTATAATAGACAAAGAGATGGGCTTAGCTCAATGATCATCTCTATCAGCCCTTTTATTTAACATTTATCTCCAGCCCATCTGTAGTATCTTCTATAAGTTTAAAGTGGAATATCACATCTATGGGGACGATATAGCATTATATCTCCCATTTTATATTGCAAGCCCTAACCTCCATCTGATAATGTCCTGCTTCAGTGAATTCTCAGTGGCTTAACTCCCATAATCTGCAGATTAATTTAAAGAAAACTGATATACTTTAGGTAGCCAGGAACCATGACTTTAAACCTCCTTCAGCTTTACATCTAAAAGAAGCTGTTTTACAGCTAAAGAAGGAGGTGAAATTCCTTGGGATTACTCTAGAGCAATCCCTTAGGATGACTACCCATATAAAATTTACCCCAGGTAAGATCTATTACAAACTAAAGATGATTCAGCAATTGAGACCACTGTTATCAAGCTATGACTTTCAGTCTGTCGTTCAGGCAATAATCACTCCACACTTATTGCCACAGCATTTTCCAGGGCCTCTCCAAACAGGCAATAAGTCAGTTATAGATGGTCCAACATGTGGCTGCCCGAATTATTTGGAAAGTTAATAGAACTGAATATATCACACCTATATTATATAAATTACACTGGCTGCCAATTTATAGCCATATAAAATACAAATTTCTCATGATCACATCCAAACTTCTAAAGAATATAGGTCCATCATACCTCAACTCTCTACACCCTCGTAGTCCCCAAATGACTTCCGCAAGGCTAACTGCTTGATGAGCAACACAGCCTTTACATACGCTGCACCTGTGAACTTGAACTCCCTCCCTGATAAGCTCAGAACCAGTAATGATCTCTCCGCATTTCGTAAGGCCCTTAAAACCTAACTCTTCACTGAGCACTTTGCAATCCACACAATCAAGTCAAGGTCTACCCAACCTAGCCTTCCCATCCATGCATTCCTTTAGAGAAAGTGGAAAAGGAGGAGGAGTAGCCTTATATGTCAAAAGCAATATAAAAGATACTGAAATGCAGGGGGCATGGGGAAAAGAAACAGCGCTCTGGATTGTGTTGGAAAGAGGAGATGGCACTGTCATCCATACTGGTGTAGTCTATAGACCTCCGACTCAAATCGAAGAAATAGATAATGACTTAATTTTCCAAGATAGCCACAAAGGGGGAAGTGATCATATTAGGTGTCTATAATCTACCCAATGTGGATTGGATTACTCCTTCTGCAAATCTGGAAAGAAGCAAAAAAATTATGGACGCTTTCCAAGATGCATTACTTAGACAAATGGTGATGGAAATAACCAGGGAAAGCTCAATGCTGGATTTAATGCTCATCAACAGAGATCGCATATCGAATGTCTGGGTGGGTGCCCCTGTGAGCAGCAGCAATCATCACACGGTGTGGTTTGAGATAAAAGCCAAGGTGCAGTTCAATCATAGCAAGCTCATCCTAGATTTCAAAACCACTGACTTCAGTAAAATGGCCAAGTACCTGAAGGAGGAGTTAGCAGGGTGGGAGGGGATAAGGGAAGTGGAATTACATTGGGCTAAACTAAAGGTGGCAATAAAAAGGACAACAGATAAATATGTAAGGAAAGTAATTAAAAACAAGAGGAGAAGGAAACCTGTTTGGTTCTCTAAAGAAGTGGCTGCTCAAAGGCAAAAAACACAGCTTTCGCAAAATTCAAAAGCTCGCAAACAGAGGAACACAGAAAGGAATACAGGATCAAACTAAAAGAGACAAAAAGAGAAATAAGGATAGCAAAAGCAAAGGCAGAGGAAAAGATGGCTAAAGATGTGAAGTGTGGCGACAAAACTTTCTTCAGGTATATTCGAGAGAGTAGGAAAATTAGAGGTGGAATTGTAGGACTCAGAAGTGCTGGGAACGGATTTGTGGAAAGTGACAATGAAAAAGTGAAATTGCTAAACAAATACTTCTGCTCTGTTTTTACTAAAGACAATCCTGGAGAAGGACCATGTGTGACTCCCAAATATAAAAATGGGAATAAAGTAGATACCACCATTCACAGAAGATGATGTGTTAGAACAACTTGCAAAACTGAAAGTGGACAAGGCCATGGAACTGGATGGGATACATCCCATGATATTGAAAGAGCTCAGAGAGGTTCTTGCAGGACCGTTAAAGGATGTTTTCAACAGATCCTTGGAAACGGGAGCAGTTCCTCAGGACTGGAGAAGGGCGGATGTGGTACCTCTTCACAAAAGTGGTGACAGGGAAGAAGTGACAAACTACAGGCTGGTCAGCCTTACCTCGGTGGCAGGAAAAGTAATGGAGGCATACCTGAAAGAGCGAAGAGTGGACTTTCTCAAAACCAACAGGTTGCATGATCCGAGGCAACATGGTTTTATGAAAGGACGATCTTGCCAAACAAATCTGATTGAGTTCTTTGACTGGGTGACTAGAGAACTAGATCAGGGACATGCGATGGATGTCATCTACCTGGATTTCAGCAAAGCCTTTGATACTGTTCCTCATATTAGGCTTATCAATAAACTCAGTAATTTGGGGATGGGTCCCAACGTGGTGAACTGGATCAGAAATTGGTTGAGAGACAGATGACAGAAGGTGATGGTAAATGGAGCTCCCTCGGATGAAAGGAGGGTGATTAGCAGGGTGCCCCAGGGTTTGGTCCTGGGCCCGGCAGTGTTCAATGTATTTGTGAGTGATATTTCTGAAGAACTGAATGGAAAAGTCTGACTTTTTGCAAATGACACAAAAATTTGCAACAGAGCGTAACCCCCTGTATGAGTGGATAACATGAGGAAAGATCTACAAAAGCTGGAAGAATGGCCTAATGCTTGGCAGTTAAGATTTAATGCGAAGAAGAGCAGTATCATGCACTTGGGAAGCAGAAATCCAAGGGAAATGTTCAGGATAGGGGGTGAGATGTAGGTGTGCACGGACCAGGAAAAAGGACCTTGGTGTGATTATATCTGAGGATCTCAAGGTGGCAAAACAGTGTGACAAGGAAGTGGAAAAAACCAGGAGGATGTTGGGTTGCATACAAAGAGGAATTACCTACAGAAAGGAAGAGGTACTAATGCCACTATATAAGTCACTGGTGAGGCCTCACTTGGAATACTGTGTTCAGTTTTAGAGACCATATCTCACAAAGGATGTAAAAAGACTGGAAACTGTTCAGAGGAAGGCGACTAAAATTATTTGGAGCCTGCATCAGAACCTTATGAGAAGAGAATTGAAGACCTAAATATGTACACTCTGGAAGAGAGGAGGGAAAGGGGAGATATGATTCAGACCTTTAAATACTTAAAGAGAAATAACGAACGAACAAACAAACCTCTTCCAAAGCCGGAGAAGATGTAAAACTAGAGGGCATAACATAAATCTGCAAGGGGGTAAATTGAAAGGCAATGTCAGGAAATACTTTTTCACTGAAAGGGTGGTGGATGCTTGGAATTCCCTCCTGATGGAAGTGGTGGGGGGCAAATACAGTGACAGAATTCAAAACAGCATGGGACAGACACAGTGGATCCCTTTACAGCAACAGGATAAAATCAAAATAAACCTAATTATCTAATTTCTCAACAAACAGGGGTGTCCTACACGGAGCAGTGAGTTCACCCCTAAACAAAGACATGGGGAGGGGTGACCTGCACGGAGTGGCAAGTGCACCTACTCTTGCCATCTTACTGGACAGACTAGATGGAACATACTGGTCTTTATCTACCACCATTTACTATGTTACTATGTAAGTTGACAACCCTTGAGCTTAGTAAATATGTTGGGAATGGAATTATCTTTGTAAATATGTTATTTAAATATGCCACTGTAATTGAATTAGATAAAAAATCTGTATATAATGTCAGGTGTGTTGCAGGAAGGAGTAGCCTAGTGGTTGGGGCAAGTTACCTCAGGCCGGAAGGCAGGGGGTTCAAATCCCACTAGAGGACAGCAAACCTGGGCAGGAAGGACTGGGGTTTCTAGTCCCACAGGTGCTCCTTGTAGTCTTGGGCAAGCCACTTAACCCTTCAATGCCCATGTTCCCTGTAAAATAGTTATCTCCAAGCTATAATGCCCTGTCCAATTTAATTCCAGTTTGTTCAATGTAAACCACCTTGATATCATGAAAGGCAGTATATAAGAAATGTTAAATAAATATAATTCTTCCATCTCACTCTGTAATAATTATGTTCAATGTAAGAAGTTTTGTTGTCTGGAATCCGCTTTGATTACTGGAAAAGGTGGTATAAAAAACCTTTAAATAAAATAAAATGAATAAATAATAATAAAAAATCCAGCAATTCAAGAATAAATGGCTCACAGTGGATTCTGGCAGGTTACGACCCATTACATGGAGACACCCACTCCACCTCGAGATATTCCAAATTTAGTGGAGTGGAGGAGTGGCCTAGAGGTTGGGGCAAGGTACTTCAGGCTGGAAGGTCAGGGGTTCAAATCCCACTAGAGGACAGCAACCTTGGGCTGGAAGGAATGGGGTTTCTAGTCCCACAGGTGCTCCTTGTGGTCTTGGACAAGCCACTTAACCCTCCATAGCCCATGTTCCCTGTAAAATAGTTATCTCCAAGTTATAATGCCCTGTTCAATGTAATTTCAGTTTGTTCAATGTAAACCGCACTGATGCAGAATAGCATGGTATATAAGAGAATATAAATAAAATAAATATATCCTTTCAAAATACCTTCTCTGCCTTGTTAAATGAGGATTCTCCATAAATGGAGTTGTGGTCTTAGACAAGAAGATTGACATTCAGTGTAAGAGAAATGCCCTGGGTGTTGTCAAGGTATTTCAAAACAGAAAACTGGTAGTACTAGGTGATTCTATTATTAGAGGCATTAATTTCAGGAACTCCATTCCAGGGTCAGAAGGTGAGAAAATGCCTTCCAGAGTTTTCAGCCAGTAAGAATAAGAACCAGCTTGCTAGGGAAGTCCCAAAAGGAAGGTAAGGGGTTTAAAACTGATGTTGTAATCCATCTTGGAACACATGATATGTCCAGAACAGTATCTCTACAATGCAAAGATACTTCCAAATTTAGCAAAAATAATAAAAAAGGCAGTACAATTACAGCTACAGGACTTCATAACACTTCCGCCCCCTTGGACATGCAACAACATGAGTTTAGACCAAATTGCAATGTGCAAACACTGCTCACCTCACTCGTAAACACTTTGGGGATCATTCTGTCCCGTGAATAGCAGGAATGTCTATCCCTGCTATTCGCTCCCCTGCCGTCCCCTACAAACCCATTTCCGTATGAACAACGTGTTTTACATGGAGGCTTAGATGTGGGTGTGAAGGTGCATCTCTGAGGCGGAGCAAGGGCAGGCAGTGTGTGGTCCGCAACCCTTAATATCAGCTGACAGAAATAGGAATATACAGCACCCCCCTCTCCGGTTTCCAGTTTTACTTAACAGCATGCATGCAGCAAGTTAGCATAAGGGACAAAACGTCCAAACTGATCAAACATCTAAGTGACATACCCCTGTACATACAACATATTTGAAAGCTCAATCAGAGCCACAAAATAAATTACCACTTATACACCAATGACCTAATGCTATAGAACTCAACAACAAGAACTCAGAATATTCACCTATAAAATCATGTCGGAAGGCAGTCGTAGGTGGGTTAAAAGACCTGATAATCAACTGCGACAAGATCAAGATCCTGATCATCACCAGAGAGACATTCTACTCACCCCCAGAAACTTTCAAGGTAAATGACATCACCCTCCCTGTAAAACAGGAAATGAAATACCTTGAAGTCACATTAGACTCCAAGGTAGAGATGAGGACATTAGACTCCAAGGTAGAGATGAGGACAGTAACTGAATTCAAAAAAGCATGGGACCAACACAGAGGATCTCTAAAGATAAAAAGTGGACTGTTGTAGTTGTTGTTATGGAAGGACAGACTAGATAGGCCATGTGGTCTTTTTCTGTCATCATGTTTCTATGTTTCTAGACTAGCGACTGAATCCGCAAGTGCACATTAAGAAAATGACAACCACTGCAAACTACAAAATGAAGATCCTGCACAACCTCCATCCACTACTGGACCACAACCACTTCAGGACAGTATGCCAAGCCGTTATCACCTCACTCTTGGATTACTGCAATTCGATTTTACAAGGGATCCACCAGAACACACACTGAAAGAATGAAGGGAGAAAAAAGAAGAGAACCAAAGAGAACACAGAGACCTTAAAAGCAAGCAAAGACAAGGTATCAAGGAGAAGGTTGTGGTCAATAGTTTCAAAAGTGAGCAGAAAGGTCAAGAAGGATGACGAATGAGTAAATGTCCTTGGATTTTGCCAGGAACAGGTCACTGGAGACTTTGGCAAGAGCCGTTTCAGTAGAATGTGCAGTAAAGGACGAAAGCCAGATTGTAGAGGATACGGAAGGGCTTGAGAGAAAATTGAGGTGATGATGGTGAACTGCACATTCAATCAGCTTAGAAATGAAGGGAAGGAGGGAGATTGGTCGATAGAAGGACAGGTAGATCTAGAGAGAGTTTCTTGAGGAGAGGAGTGACCACAGCATACTTGAAGGCTACAGAGAAAGTTGCAGTAGAGAGGGATAGGTTGAGAATACAAGAGATGAAAGGGACTATAGTGGAGAAGATGGAGCTGTGAAGATGCGTGGGAATAGGATCAGAGGAGCAGGTAGTGAGTTTGGGTGAGGAGAGAAGGCGAGTGGTTTCCTCCTCAGATGTCATAGAAAAGGAAGAAAGGGTAGCAGAGGTAGGGTGGAAAGTTGCGAGTGAAGAAGGGGAGGAGGGGAAGTAGCTGACCTCCTGGGGAATTGGAGTGTGATCTTGAGGATTATGGAAGACATCAGCCAGGGATAAAGCCAGGGATTGTGCAGAAAAAGAGGAAGGGGTCAGAGGTGGAGGCACCTTCAGGAGAGAGTTGAGAGTTTTAAAGAGTCGGCAAGGATCAGAGGTAAGAAAGTTAGTCAGATGGACATAATAGCCTTGTTTGGCGAGTGCTATGGCTGAAAGCAAAAGACAAGCCTAAATTTTAAGTTTAGAAAGTCCACAAGGGTTCAGAATTTCAGCCAAGCCCGCTCAGCTGAGTGAGCGCAATAACGTAGGTAGCGGGTAGTGGAAGACAGCCAAGGGTGGGATACAGTACTCTTCACAGGACTTGCATGGGTGGAGCAAGAGCATCCAGAGTAGAGGAGAGTGCAGTGTTATAGAAAGCTATGACTCAGTTGACATAGTGGAGGAAAGAGGCGATGATGGCGTAGAGGAGAGGTCCAACAGGTCAATAGCATATAGATCTTTAAAGAAGTTGGAGGAGACAGGGCGAGGTTGAGGTGGCAGGTGATGAAGAGTGAAACTTAGCAGGTGATGGTCTGACAAGGGAAGAAGTGAGGTACAGAGGTTTGAGGGCAAGCAATTCTAGAACAATAGAAGGTCAAGGCAGTGACCTTGCTGAGCAGTGGGGGCAGTACAGCAAAGCTGGAGGTTGAAGGGAAAGGAGCTTTAAAGCATAAGGGTCAGAGGGGTGATCAACATGAATGTTAAGATCCCCAAGAATAAGGGAGGGGGGAGATGAATCCAGAAAGCAGGAAAGTCATGAATTAAAATCAGAGAGAAATGTAGAGGTGGACCTATCAGAGGGTCAATAAATAACAGCTAACCGGAGAGGTAGTGGAGTAAAAAGCCAGAGGGAGCGGACCTCAGAGGAGGGAAAGTGGCAAGACTGAGGCAGGAGGAGGGGTTGGAATTAACAGGAAGGAGAAAGTAGAAGCCCAACACCACAACCATGGCCAGTGGGACGAGATGTGTGGGAAAACTGATATCCGCCATGACAGAGAGCAGCACATAAAGCCCTGTCTTCTGGGAGAAGCCAGGTCTCAGTTAGAGCAAGGAGACAGAGAGCATTAGAGATAAACATTATGAGTGAAGGCAAGTTTATTTGAGATGGAGTGTGCATTCCAAAAGGCACATGAGAAAGGGAGATAGGTGGGGAGAGGAGAGGGATTTGAATAAGATTTGTGAGAGTGCAAACAATGTGACAGTGCAAATGCGTGAAAACAAGAACAAGTCACTTATGTGCAACAGAGTGCAAAGTCAGTGCAGTAGATCCTGTAATACTGTGGCTAGGACCGCCTGACCAAAATCAGAGTCCTGGGCAGAGTCCATGTCCAGACAGTAATGTCTCTGAAAGGTGTGGATCGAGGACCACCAAAGTAGCAGCTTTCAGATTTCGGCTACTGACACCACGCACAGGTTCGCAATGGAGGTGGACAGTGCTCTGAGGTGGTGAGCGTTGACCCTCAGGGTTTTCTGCCCTCCTGCCTTTTGAAGTCTGAGATACACAGGGAAAGTGTCCTTTTGCTGGACTGGTTGGCCAGGTTTGTTGCGGTTGTAAGAGACAAACAGTTGAGAGCCTTTCCGCAGTCACTGTGCATTGGAGGAAGGAGCGCAGCGCCCTTACGCAGTCAAGGGTGTGAAAGTGTTCCTCTCTCTCAGGTCGGAAAGAGGGGAGTTTGATGACCTGGCTGATGTGGAAGGTGGATACCACTTTGGGAATGAACCTTGGGTGCGTCCTTAGAGAAGCACAGTCCTGCGAGAGTACCGAGTATGGTGGGTGTGCCACCAGAGCTTGGAGCTCGCTTATCCTTCTGGCTGAGGTGATAGCTATTAGGAATAGTGGCTTCCAGGAAACATACTTGAGTTCTGCAGTGTGTAAGGGTTCAAACGGTGGATGCATGAGTTCATTCAGGACCGTGTTGAGGTGCCAGTGGGGTACAGGGGCCCGGGTGGGTGGGCAAATGTTGTTTAGCCCTCTCATGAACTTTGCGACCAGTGGGAGCTTGGCAATGGTGTCTTCCTGTTCGTAGGCATGGAAGGCAGCAATAGCTGATAGGTGCACCCTAATGGATTGAGTCTTCAGGCTGCTGTGAAGGAGTGAGGTGAGGTATTGCAGGATCCTTGTGACTGGGCAGGAGAAAGGATCGAGATGCTGGGCTGAGCACCACAAGGTGAAGCGCTTCCATTTCAATCCAGATGATTTCCGAGTGGATGGCCGCCGGGAAATGAGGATCACCTCTTCGACCTCTGGGAGGAGATCAAATGAGAATAGCGGTACCCTTTCAGCTTCCAGGCAGTGAGCACTAGAGTCCAAAGGCACTGGAGAGATGCAGGTTCCCCTCCTCTGGAGAGGAGGTCTTCGCGCAGGTGAAGTTACACTGGCGCATCGAGGGACAGGTGTTGGAGGTACGGGAGCCACATCTGGCATGGCCAGTAGGGTACAATGAGAATGGCTTGTGCCTTGTCCAATATGATCCATTGGATGGTCATTGGGATGAGAGGCAGGGGTGGGAATGCATGCACTGGTGACCACTCACCACACGACACAGCGAAGGCATCCAAGGCGACGCTCAGGCTGGATAGACGTTTGGAGCAGAAGTGGTCTCATTTTGTGTTACTCTCTGAAGCAAATAGGTCAATTTGTGGTTGTCCCCACCTCTTGAAGAGTGACCTCATGATGCGTGTGGTTGAGGGACCATTCTTCTAGGTCTGTTTGTCGGCTGAGTTTTTCTGCCAACTGATTCTGGTGTTCCCGGGAGGTAGGAGGCCTGAGGGAGACAGTGTCTGGACTGTGCAAATTTCCAGAGCTGTAGGGCTTCCTTGCACAGTTTACTGGAGCCGGTCCCTCCTTGTTTGTTATGTAGTACATGGCCACTTGATTGTCTGGTCTGTAAGAGAGGACTGTCTTTCCCCAGATCAGGGTTTGGAAGTTCCTGAGGGCGAGGACTTAAACGCTCTGAGTTCCAGTAGGTCGATGTGCAGGACTGCTCCCCCTGGCTCTGGGTTCCTTCAGCACAGAGCTGACCACAGTGGGGACCCCCCACCGTAATAGGGAGGCATCTGAGGTGATGATTATCTGATGTGGGGATAGTAGTAGTGGCTGGCCACCCATGAGGTTCAGTAGGTTGGACCACCAGGCTAGGGATTTTTGCACAGCTGCATCCAGGGGAATTACCGCTGACAGCGATTGTGAGTGTTGGTTCCAGTGGACACGCAGGTGCCATTGTATCCTGCGCATGTGGTAATCTCTCCAGAGGGATTACCTGCATGTTCACCGCCATATGACCCAGGAGGCAGAGAAGGGTTCTTGCTCATGTCGATTCGAGTGACAAAATGTGTTGAGAGAGGTAGATGATAGTTTCCCTCCGGGGGTGGGGGAAGGAAGGCTTTCACCACAGTCGTGTTTATTGATGCCCCGATGAACTCCACAGCTGCTGAAGGAGGGGTGAAAGTTTGACTTCTGGAGGTTTACTTGGCACCCCAGTAGTGAGAGCGTGTGGATGGTCTGTTGTATGGCGGGCTTCTGTGTCTTGAGGGGGACTGGCCGTAAAATCAGCCAGTCATCCAGGTACAGAAAAAACACAGATGTCCTGCTTCCTCAGGTCGTGCAGCAATGACAGCCATGCATTTTGTGAAGACCAGTGGGGCAGAGGAAAGTCCAAATGGCAGTACCCTGTACTGGTAATGCTTGTGAGACACACAGATGGGAATGTGAGTGTAAGCGTCAAGCAGGTCCAGGGACGTGAGCCATTCTCCTGGCTGGATGAGGGGGGGAGGATGGAACCCAGGGAGTACATTCGAATTTCTCTTTGAGGATGAGTTTGTTGAGACACTGGAGGACCAGAATGGGGCGTAACCCACCCAAATTCTTGGGAACTAGAAAAACATCTGGAGTAGAAACCCGTAAAGTACTCCTGGGAGGATACTTTTCTATAGCTCTGGCTGCTAGCAAGGAGTGTATGGCCTTGTTGAAATCGAGGAGCGAAGCCACTGAGAAGTTGTTCCATGGCAGCTTGTGTTGGAAGGAGAGGTCGAAGTGAACCTTAAGCTGTAGCCTTCCTTGATGATGTGTAGGATACATCTGTCCGTGGTGATGGATTCCCATGCCTTTCTGAAGGTGGATATGCATCCTTCAGTGGGTGATGGAGAAGGTGAACTAGCATCAAAAGGAGGGGTTTGTCTTCCCTGTGCCTGTCGGGGTAGACTTAAGTTGTTTCTGATCTCGCTGGCGAGGCTTGTTGCAGTATGGATTTTGATGGGTCTGTTTTTTGTACCGAGGCGCTTGTCACTTTCGGTAGGAGCTGTAGGAAGGGTAGCCGCTTAGCTGTTGAGTAGGATTTATGGTAAGATCCTTTTCGGTTGGTATTCAAGGAACATTCGAGGCCCTGGCATCTTTCACTTTATCACTAAACAAGGAGTCTCCCAGACAGGGTGCATCCACGATGCGATTGTGGGTATTGACCCAGAGGCCGGAGGTGCGCAGCCATGCTAATCAACGAGCTAACTGTCCTGCTGTGTGTGTAACGGTGTTGAAGGAGTCGAAGGCTGCTCTGATCTGATGTTTAGTGCATTCAAGCAGGTCTGTCAGGGCTTTGGTCCCAGCATTTGCATCTCTTCCGAGAGGGATGATGTTATAGATGTGAGGACCTGTATGATGATATCTTGATAGAGGGCGTGATGAAGCTGATGTGGTTCCTACCTTTGCGGAAAGCATTGTTTCCCTGGAAGACTTTTTTTCCGACATAATCCAGGAGTTTGAGGTCCTTTCCTGGTGAGCAGTTGGGGTGATTGTGAGCAGATTTGACCCGCTTGAGTGCGGACTCCATGATGAGTGAGTTGTGGGGTAGTTGAGGCTTTTCAAACCCTGGGGATGGCTGGATCAGGTATTTGGTGTCCACCTTCCACAAAGAAGTGGCCCCGATGGCTGGGTTCTGCCATATTTTAAGGAGGTTCTCCTTCATTAAAGGGTGCAGTGGCAGGATTGCGGAGATTTTGGGGAGTTTCAAGGAACTTTAGGGCTGCTGGAGTTTCCGGACGTTGATCTGTTATGTCATGGGCTGGAACCCCTAGAGTTGAGGAGATCTTCTGCAGGAACTTGGGGTATGTTAAGTTCTTAGGGTTTTAGTTACTGTCCAGGTTGGGTCCAGTAGACAGCGTCTCGAGAGGAGGAGGCAGCTCATCCTTGCTGAGGGAGGTTCCCGTGGACGGGGCCTCCCCATCCCCACTGGGAGAATCAGAGGTAGTCCGGGGGAGAGGACTGCTCTGGAGTCCATAGAGGAGGTAGATGTGGGGGAGACAAACTGGTCAGGAGGGTTTAATGTGACTTGCTGGGCTTTGAGCCGAGGGTAGCTGTGCTTCTGTAGGAGCAGGAGTCTGCGAGGAAGACCAGTGCTGGAAGAAATCTGAAAATAGCTGGGAAAAGCTGTGTAGGCCCTAGGTGGCCCGAAGCACGTAGCTGAGCAGGAGAAGGAGCGTGGAGAACATGGGCTATGTCTGGTTCTGGAGCCCAGGGGTTGAGGTACCAGGGTCTCAGGATGAGCAGAAGTGCCGTGAGAAGGCTCAGGGTTTCTGTGTCCCGAGAAGAAGGAGGGCCGGAGAGGAGAGGGAACTGAAGGAGTACCTGACTCTTTTGTCCTGGGGTGAAAGTTGTTTCCTTCTGCCTCCATGCTTCCCCTTACGTGTCTGTCCGCTATGCTCCCATCTGCTCGGGTGGTGCCTGCATTGTCCCGAGGTGCTAAGGCTTTGTATGCGATGCTCCAATGATCTTTCAGAAGCAGCAGTGCCATGTTCGGCTGGCTCCCGGGCTGTCAGGTGATCGTCTGCGCCGAGGAGAGAGGGATCCCCTGCCTTCTTGGGGTTGGTCCAATTGCTGCTGGGAGCTTTGAGGATATCCAATAGCAGCGCAGGGGGTGGCAGCCTGCAAACCACTTGTTCAGAGGCAAACGATGTCTGCCCCCAGAGTCCCCCCGTGTTGAAGAGATATCCGGAGCATCGGGGAAGGAAGACTGTGCGGGGGAGTAGCCAGAGATGGAGGCCCTCTGAGGCGCGTCTTAGGTCGCCGCTAGGAGAAAGCAGATGCTGCCGACCTGTTCTTGTGCCGGTTGGTCGCCGCGGGAGCGGGCTTAGAGGCAGAGGTCTTCTTTTGGTGCCATTCCTGACGCGTGGATCCGGCGTGTCAGAACCGCGAGTAGAAGAGAGAAAATCCTCCAAGGCATAGCTGCAAGCTCTTCTGGCCCTCGGCGACATGCGGGCACAGTCAGCACAGTCCTGAACCGGGGGTCCTTACCGAGGCAGCAGATGCATTCACGGTGGTTGTCCGAGTTGCTTATATTTCTGGAGCAGGATGCACACTTCTTAAAAGCAGATCTGGTGAGTGATGCTTGTTCTATTTTCCTTTCTTCTTCTTATCTTCTTTGTATATTCCTTTTTTTTTTGTTTAAGTAGACTGGAATGTAAGGGAGGAGAGAAGAAATTCCGTCTTGTGGGCAAGGTGGAAGAAGTAAAACTGGCCAGCTAGGGGCGGGATCGGAGGGTTGGGCTAGTGACTCATGCTCAGAAGGGGAAAAAAGCCCTTCTAGACTATTAGAGAAGCATAATCCGTTTGTGGCGCTGTCTGATTGTCGTCAACAGGTGTGACTGACTCATCCTGCTTGTCCTAGGACAGGTCGGTCGGCAACCGCGGCTCCGGAGCCGCATGTGCGGCTCGTTCTCACCTTTGCCTGTGGCTCCGGAGCACACTGCCCGCGCGGTATTTATGGCGTTATGTGCTCCCACTCCCTTCCTTCTGCAGCCGCGGTTCCCTGCCTCTTAGGGAAACCGACTGCTGTGCTTTTAAAATCATCCTCGGAGCCCTTCCTGTCTTGACGGGCTCCGTTGCAGCTTGTCCCGCCTCTAAAGGAAGTTGTTTACCACTTCCCTTTGGAGGCGATGGACAATTGCTGCACGGAGCCCGTCAAGACCAGGAAGGGCTCCGAGATGATTTTAAAAGCCACAGCCGACGGTTCCCTAAGAGGCAGAGAACGCCGCGGCTCGGCGCAGAAAGAAGGGAGGGAGCTGACAGGGAGGGAGCAGATTATGGATGGAGGGAGGGGCTGACATGTGAGGGAGGGAGCTGATATGGATTGGATGTGGAGGGAGGGAGGGGGGGGCTGACATGGAGGGAGGGAGCAGATATGGATGGATGGAGGGAGGGGGGCTGACATGGAGGGATGGGAGCAAGATAGGATGGATGGATTGAGGGGAGGGGGGCTGACATGGAGGGAGGGACGCAGAGTATGGATTGGATGGAGGGAGGGGGGCTGACATGGAGGGATGTAGGGGGAGACATGGAGGGAGGGAGGGATCTGATATGGATGGGATGGAAGGGAGGGGGCTGACTATGGAGGGGGAGGGAGCTGATATGGATGAAGGGAGGGGGGCTGACATGGAGGGAGGGAGCAAAAACAAGGATATGGATGGGATGGAGGGAGGGGGGCCCGGGCTGACAGTGGAGGGAGGGAGGCAGATATGGATGGATGGAGGGAGGGGGGCTGACCTGGAGGGCTGGACAGGGGCTGACATGGAGGATGGGAGCTGATATATGGATGGATGGAGGGGAGGGGGGCTGACATGGAGGGGGGGAGCTGATATGGATGGAGGGAGCAGGGGGCTGACATGGAGGGGAGGGAGCAGATATGGGATGGATGGAGGGAGGGGGGCTGACCTGGAGGGGGGAGGGGCGACAGATATGGATGGATGGAGGGAGGGGGGCTGCTGACATTGGAGGGATGGAGGGGGCTCGAAAATCCGAGGGAGGGAGAAGATATGGCTGGATGGAGGGAGGGGGGCTGACAGGAAGGGAGGGAGCTGAATTGGATGGATGGAAGCAGGGGGCTGACATGGAGGGAGGGAGCAGATATGGAATGGATGAGGAGGGGGCTGACATGGCGGGAGGGACAAGATATGGATGGAGGGAGGGGGGCTGAACATGGAGGGAGGGGGCTGACATGGTGGAGGGGAGCAGATATGGATGATGAGGGGCAGTGGGGGCTGTGACCGTGGATGGAGGGATCTGAATATGGAATGGATTTAGGTGCCTGACATGGCGGGAGGGAATCAGATATGGATGGATGGAAGGAGGTGGGGGGCTGGACATGGAGGGAGGGAGCAGATATGGGCAGGGGAGGAAGCTGAATATGGATGGAGTGAGGGGAGCTGACATGGAGATGTATGGAGCTGGGGCTGACATGGAGGGAGGTGGGCTGACATGGATGGAGGGAGCTGATATGGATGGCTGGAGGGAGGGGGGCTGACATTGAGGGAGGGGGAGGGAGCTGATATGGATGGAGGGAGGGGGGGCTGGACATGGAGGGATGGCAGGGGGCACTGACATGGAGGGAGGGAGCTGATATTGATGGAGGGAGGGGGGCTGACATGGAGGGATGGAGGGGGCTGACATGGAGGGAGGGAGCTGATTATGGATGGAGGGAGGGAGGGGGCTGACACTGGAAGGATGGAGCACTGGTTAATGGGGTTGATGGGACGAGCACTGGAAATTGAAGCTGATTAGGGGAGGCTAGGACTGGTAATGAGCTGATGGGGGGGTAGGACTGGTATTGGGCTGATTCGGGGAGGCTTAGCACTGGTAATGGGGTTGGAGGGGGGATTAGCACTGGAAGGTACTGGGAGTGAGGACTGGAAAGCGGGCTGATATTGGGGAGGGTTACTGGAGACTGGAAATAGGGCTGTATGGAAAAGAAGTGGAAGGAAAAACGAAATGGGAAGAGATAAGAAATGGCAGATGGACCATAGACCACAGGAAGAGGAGCTAAGAGAAGACAGGAAAGCAGAAGCCTCAGAGCGGGAAGACCAGCATGATCAAGAATAAATTGTCAGACAACAAAGGTAGGAAAAAATAATTTTATTTCATATTAGTGTATTTGACTGACAAAATCATCATAATTTTGAAATCAAATATTGTACTTGTTGTTGTGGATATTTTCTGGCGTTTTTTTTTTTGGTGTGTTGAAGGAAGAGGGGTAGGCTTATACGGCGAGTTATAGGCCAAACACCTATATTTTTAAAACAGGAAAAAGTAGGGGGTCGTATATAGCATTAAGGTAAGAAACAATATATGCAGTGTTAGATTTTGTTTTAAATGTCGGCAATGGGTTTTGCTGGCTCCCAGTTTTTTTTTTTCCCTTCGGAAACGGGTCCCAGTGGCTCTTTACGTTATTAAAGGTTGGCAGACCCCTGTCCTAGGAGAACTAAAGAGTGGATAAATGTCTTAGTAGTGTGGTGTAGAAAGGAAGATACAAAATTTTGCCAATGTTATAGAGAAAGAAGAGGCAGGATTTAGCTGTCTGGTTTGGATGTTTGCAGAGAACGAATGTGTAAAGGTCTGAATGTCCAACCTGATGTGCATGTGTAATATGGGGTCTTATTTTCTGCAAATATGACACAAAATAAAATTGTGGCACAAAAGAAAGAGCAAGACAGGAAAAGAGGAATCCAAAGACGTGTTCAGTGAAACAGAAAAAACTGAGAGTCATCATTGGGAGGTGAATGAGGAGGAAGATCCTCAGAGGCTTGCCAGGAATACAGAGCAGAAGTAAGAAGTATCTTTCCTGGACTGAGCAGTGGCAGCCTCATTGGGCACACCCCTTCTGCTTTTGCCCCATGCAGCGTATGTGTCTCTCCGAGGCTGGGATCTTTGGCACTGCCTCCCCTGCTGGCCCGCCCTCCCTGCCAGTCTCCTACCTGCTTAGCAGAAAATACCCTTCGGCCATTATCCTGCCCTTCTTTGGAACTAGGGTTGCCAACCGGCCGGTTTTTTCCATGGCCAGGCCGGCTGCTGACACAGTTGTAAAACCGGCCATTGAAAAGCCGTTTTTTTGCTGTGGCCGCAAGATGGGGCGCGGCCAGCCAAAAAAACGGGATTTTGTGCCAAAGTCCGCGGCGCGATTGCGATCGCGATTCCCTATAGCCGTGCCGCCGATGGTTCTGCTTTGTACAGAGCAGCGGCTGCACTACACTTACATTGAAAAGTAAAGAGAAACTGTGTCAGGAGCCCTCCGATCATGCAGAGCCCGAGGAAGTGATGTCATGGGGGCGGGCTCCTCACAGGCTGTCTTTCCTTTTCAAACTAACTTTAGCTGCAATAAAGTTAATTTGAAAAGGAAAGACAGCCTGTGAGGAGCCCGCCCCCATGACATCACTTCCTCGGGCTCTGCATGATCGGAGGGCTCCTGACACAGTTTCTCTTTACTTTTCAATGTAAGTGTAGTGCAGCCGCTGCTCTGTACAAAGCAGAAGCAGCGGCTTGGGCAGGGGGGGGGGGGGGGGGAGTGTGAGTGAACCAGCAGGGGAGGGGTTTTGGTGTGAGTGAACAAGCAGGGGAGGGGTTGAGTGAGTGACAGGGGGGTGGGTGATTGAACCCCGCAGGGAGGGGAGGGGAGGTGAGGGGAGGTGTGGTGTGAGTGAACCAGCAGTGGAGGGGGGTGAGTTGAGTGAACCCTCAGGTGAAGGGGTTTGGTGTGAGTGAACATAGCAGGGGAGGGGGTGATTGAGTGACAGGGGGGTGTGTTGAGTGCCCCGCTGGAGGGGAGGGGTGGTGTTAGTGAACCATCAGGTGAGGGGTGGTGATTGAGTGAACCAGCAGGGGCAGTGGGGTGAGTGAGTGAACCCAGCACCGGGAAGGGGTGTGAGTGAGTCAGAGAAGTGGGTGGTGAGTTAGTGAACCAGCCCTGAGGGGAGTGGGGTGAGTGAACCAGCACTGCGGGTGGGTTTGACTGAATCCTCGGTAAATTTGTGGGTGGGTCTGGTGCGGGGCGGGGCAGGGGTGGGGCTGGGGGCGGAGAATGGGGTGGCGAATGGTGAGCCACAGGTGTCGGGTTTTTTTCGTTGAAAACGTTTCCAACCCTATTTTTGGAACACACCTTCGTTTTCTCTTTGCAAGCTGGTGGTGTGAATTTTTCTGGTGCTAGTACGAAGCGAAGCTTCTTTCCGGGTAGCTTCAGTGGCAGGAAGTGTGAACAGAGACAAAGGGAAGGAGGCTGGAGACCGAGTGCCTTCCCCGAGCCCTGGGAAGCCTGTGAAAGGGACTGTACTAATGCTGGGTCATCTCACAGATCCACTTCCTGCGATATTTAGGACCATAAAAGCAGGGAAGGAAAGAGGAGTTACTAACAACCAAATGCCCTGGAGGATTTCACATGTCTGATCTATAGAAACAAAGATATTATATGCACAGAACAAGTTCCAGCTACAAAGCCCTATAAATAAACTACAGTTTCTCGATAGGAGTATCACAGTGCACTCTGGGAGCTCTAGTCCTTCCTAAAAGGAATTGCTGTGTGGGAGTGTCACACTGCACTCTGGGAGCTGTAGTCCTTTCTAGGAGAGATTACTTTATGCAAGTATAACAGTGCATTCTGGGAGCTGTAGTCCTTCCTAGGAGGGATTATTGTATGGCAGTGTCACAGTGCACTCTGGGAGCTGTAGTCCTTCCTAGGAGGGATTACTGTGTGGAAATGTCATAGTGCACTCTGGGAGTTGTGTTCATTCCTATGAGGAATTACTGTGTGGGAGTATCACTGTGCACTCTGCAAGCTGTAGTCCTTCCTGAGAGAGATTACGTGTGGGAGAGTCAAAGGGCACTCTGGGAGCCGTAGTCCCTCCTAGGGGGGATTACTGTGTGGGAGTGTAACAGTGCACTGTCAGGAGCTGTAGTCCTTCCTAGGAGGGATTAGTGTGTGGGAGAGTTAGTGCACTCTGGGAGCTGTAGTCCTTCATAGGGGGTATTACTGTGTGTGAGTATCACAGTGCACTCTCAGTGCTGTAGACATTTCTAGCAGGTATTTATTTTTGGGACTGTTACTGTTACAGCTTGGAGGATTGCAGATCCAGCCTTTGTTCAGATTCTGGGCATTCTCCTTGCACTTTTGGAATCAGCCCAGGGTAAGGGGGAAGGAGAGGAGAGGAGAAAGCATGGTGAGCCTTTATTACTGAAGCTTGTGCTTTGTTGAAAGTTCATCAGTTGTGTGATACACTGAGGGAAAAAGAAACCTCGTAAGATAGTGAGAGCAGATAATGACCTGCACAGGCCTTCGTGTCTGCACAATGAGATGGCTGGGATTGTTCACGCAGCTCCATGCATGACATATCCCCGTTTGCTCCATGTCATTAGGCACCAGTGATCAGGTTGTGGGTCCTTCTCTATCAAGATTTTATTTATTAATTTATTGATTTGTTTAGTTGTTCTTTTATACTACACTGTACATTTTTTTTCATTTTAAATTTTTATTAGTGAATAACACACCAATATACAACATGTTTTATACAGCAAATTATCTCAAGCCCCCCCCCCCCCCCATCATCGCTACGCTAAAACAAGTGATCCGAAGTAAATACTCCTAAACAAAAACACTAACATGATCAAAACTGGTAAGCAAATTGCCTCACATTAATTAAATAGTGTTAGGCAGCAAGAGCTAAATCCCCCAACTTTAGTCACCCCACAAAATATTTTGACAAACACAAGCAGCTCCCTCCTGCTGACTCCCCCCCTCCTCTCCACTCCCCCCTCCTCCACCCACCCCTTCCCCCCGGCATACAGACACCTAGGTCAATTCCTGCAATTCCGAACCCTACCTATCCCAACGACACCCCCCCCCCCCCTCAGTCCGTCCTCTCACACCTGCCTCGGCTCCTTGCCTCCTCCCCCTGCTCCCCTCCTCATCCTTCCATTCCTCCACCCATTTCCACACTCTCTGCCATTTTGCCCCACTCCTATCCCCACCCCCCCTGGCACTGCTCTGTCAACCGGTGCATCAGCCCCACTTCACTCACTCTTCGGACAAAACCGGCCACCCGTGGGACACTCTGTCCCCCCCAGTGCCGAACTATTTCATAGACTGTTTTCAGTTGCGCGGCCTCATAGTATTTCCCCAAGTTGGGAACTCCCAGCCTCCCCTCTTCTTTCACTCTCTGCAGTGTGCTCATAGCCACTCTCGGACTTCTCTGCTTCCATATAAATCTATTCACCATCCCTTGTACCTGTTTCAATTGTTTCCGCGGAACCTCTATGGGGAGCGTCTGGAATAAGAACAGCAGGCGCGGCACAAGCATCATTTTAACTGTCGCTATACGCCCAAACCATGATAAAAACCCCTTCCCCCAATCCCCCAGCCAACTCTCAGTCTGCCCTAGTACCTTCCCGTAGTTCAATTTATATAGGTCTGCCGTTTTATTACTGAGTCGTACTCCTAAATACCTTATACTGTCCCTCGCCCACTTAAAAGGGTATTGCTTGGCCAGCCGTGCTTGCCCTGCTCCAGAGACCGCTAAATTTAAAATCTCCGATTTAGCCCAATTGATTGTAAAACCCGACAGCTTACCATATTCCTCCAGTTCCCACATCACTATTGGAATACTCACTCTGGGTCTACCCAAGCTTAAGATAATATCGTCTGCAAATAGTGAAATCTTATAACCCCTCGTCCCCACCTGTATCCCCAGGATATCCGCCCTTTCTCGCACCCTCTGTGCAAACGGCTCTAGCACTATGGCGAAGAGCAACGGCGAAAGAGGGCACCCCTGTTGGGTACCCCTCCCCTGCACGAAAAACCCCGAGTACGCCCCGTTCACCCTCACACAGGCTTGCGGCTGATCATAAAGTGCCTTTATCCAAGCCAGAAATTCATTTCCCAGCCCAACCTTCTCTAACGCCTGGAAGAAGAAAGGCCACGCTACCTGGTCAAAGGCCTTTTCGGCGTCCAACGACAGGAGCAGAGCCTCTTCCCCACTCTGCTCAATTGACCAAACTATATTCAATATTTTCCTAATATTGTCTGCAACCTGTCTACCAGGTATAAAGCCCGTCTGATCCTGATGTATCAACTTGCCATTTACCTTGTTTAGTCGAGCTGTTAATACCTTTGCTAGTAACTTGGCATCAAGGTTAAGCAGAGAAATGGGCCGGTAAGATGCACAGTCCTGCGGGTCTTTCCCCTCTTTATGGATAACCGTAATCCCCGCCCAACCCATCGTGCCCGCGAGTCTCCCTCCCTCCCTTGGCAAGTTAAATAACTTTACCAATGGCTCAATCAAGAGATTCCCAAACCGCCTATAAAATGGCGCTGTTAGCCCATCTAATCCTGGGGCTTTCCCGATTTTTAATTGGCGAATAGCCCTCTGCACCTCCTCCCCATTTATCGGCTTGTTCATTTCCCCTTGCTCCTCCCTCCCCAGTTTAGGCAATCTCACTGATGCGAGGTATCTGCTCACTCTGTCCTCTGTTGCCAAATCGCGAGCTCGATATAGCTCCTGGTAAAACTCTTTAAAGGCATCCCTGATCTCTCCCTGCTTAGTTACCAGGGCCCCTCCTTTAGAACGAACTCGAATGATATGGGAGCGCAGCTTTCTCTGTCTTAGCCTCTGCGCCAGGTATTTCCCCGCTTTATCCCCTCCCTCGAAGACCTCTTGCTGTAAAAGTTGCATCTGATACTGTATCCGTTCTGCCTGCAGCTCATTTAACTGTGCCCGCACCGCCATTACCTGTCCCCGATGAGATCCCGACCTCCCCTGTGCATCCATCTCTTCCAGTTCTAATAGGCGAATCCTCAAGGCCCCTTCCCTACTCTCTCTTTACCTCTTTATCCGGGCCCCCCACTTGATAAACACCCCTCGAATTACCGCTTTGTAACCGCCCCAGATCCCACCCCATGCAACCTCCCCATTATCATTAGTTGTGAAATACTCCCTAGTTTCCCTCCCGACCTCCTCCCGGACCCTCTCATCATTCAACAGCGACTCGTTTAACCTCCAAAATTGGAGCCCTTTCCCTTCATCCGCCATTCGCAAACAAACCATCACAGGGGCATGATCCGACCATGTAATGGCCTCCATTGCTGCTTCTCTAATCCGACTCCCTACTTCTTTGGAAACCCAGATTGCATCTATTCGGGAGTAGGACCCGTGCATGGGCGAATAATATGAGAATTGTCTCCTCCCGGGGTATTGTAACCGCCAGGCATCAACCAATCCATTCTGCACCACAAACTCTCGATATCTCTTCCTGTCCGCCCGCTTACCTTCTCGAACCCCAGTTGCATCCTTTGCTGGGTTCCATGTAAGATTGAAATCTCCACCACATATAAGGGTACCCTCCCCCATATTCCCCACTTCCTCCGTCAGTTGCTTCCAAAATTCACCCTGTGACCCCATGGGAGCATACAGATTCATGATGCAATACCACTTGTTCCCCAACCGCACCCTCGCCAGGACATATCTCCCCCCCTTGTCCCTAACAACTGAGTGCACTTGGGTCTTTAACCTTGAAGCTAACAAAATGGCCACCCCCCCTTTCTTTTTTTCAACTGTATTAGAGGCATGTATACAAACCCCAAATCCCCTGGGCTTGCCCAGGACCGCCGTTGTTCTGGGAAGGTGTGTTTCCTGTATCAGCCCTATCCCCACCTGTTGGCGACCCAGCTCATCATACAGCTTCTGCCGCTTAAAAGGCGAGTTCAGGCCCTTAACATTTAATGATACAATTTTTAATTCACCCATTCTGATATACCTCACTCCCCACTATCAGCCCAGCGATTATCCCACCCCCCCGCCCCCCATCTCCCCCCCGCCCCCTATCCCCCCCCCCCCAGCTCTCTCCGAGGAGAGATTCGTCTTCCATTATAGTGATTACATTCGAGACTGCCTGTCCCACCCCCTCCATTCCCCATCACCCCCACTCTCACCCTTGTCCCCCCGACTCAACCTCTACCTGCCCCCCCCCGCCTATCCCCAACCCCTCACTCCACTCCCCCTGTGCCTTCCTGCTGCCACTTCACCCTCCCTGCCCCCCGACCTCCAACTCCTCTTGCTACCTGCCCCTTCACCCCCCCTCTTAATGCACCCCTGCTGCAGCAACCAAAAACAAAATATATAGATAACATTACTGCAAAGTTCATAGCTCTAAGTTTTCTGCTTCAGCCCGCTCCATTCTCAGCTGCTCGTGTCCTGGGGCTCTCTCCATGCAGTCGCGCCAATCGTCGGCCCTCCGCTGGGACTCGATGCCACCGCTGAGCTCTCTGGGATGGATGAGAGGACGTCGACGTGTTAGCGGTCTGTCGGGCTGGAGTCACACTCCCTTCAGGGATGTTCGGCATCTCCAAATCTTTCAGTGCTCTCCAGGCTTCCTCTTTAGTTTGCACTCGCTTCGACCTACCCCTGGCCGTGATCAACAGGCCAAACGGGAACAACGATTTATATCTTATGTCCTCTTTTCTCAAATATTTCGTAACTTCTTGGAAGTCCCGCCTGCGCTGCAATGTTCCCCCAGAGAGATCTTGAAAGAACTCCAATGAGTGTTCTTCCCACTGGAACTGCCGTACCTTCCTGGCTGCCATCAACAACCTTTCTTTAATCCTGAAGGAGCCCAGGCATATTACAATGTCTCTTAGTTTATTGTCTCTTATGGGGCCAAGGCTCCTGTGTGCTCTCTCTATTTGTGACAGTGCGATCTCGATGCCCCCCTCTGGGTCCGCTGCCTCAAGCAGGGAGCTAAAGATCTTAACAATCACTTCCTCACAGTTTCGATACCTCGCTTCTTCTGGGAGACCCCGGACACGCAGGTTGCATCGCCGGTATCTGTCCTCCAGGTCCTCCACCTTCATCTGCTGCTCCTCCTGCGCCCGCTTGAGATCTGCCCAGTCTTTTTGTAGCTCGTCCATTTCCTCTCCCTGCTGCTGCATTTAGGACTCCATTTCTTCCATTCGGTTGCCAATCTCCCCGATGTCTTGTCTCAGAGAGTGTATGGACTCTCTGAATTCACGTGACACCCTGCTGATGTCTGATTTAATCTCATCCTTCAGCTCCGTGAGCCAGTCTTTCAATTTCGCAATCCCTCCAGGGCTACAGCTCCGCTCCAACTCTTCCACCAACTTGAGACTCTGGTGGCTGTTTGCTGTTCTCTTTGACCCCCTCCCTGCCATTCTTAGCAGCTCCGTAGGGAGATCGGAATTCCGCCAACTTCTTTCGCGCGGACATCCCTGCTTTAGTTTTATCCATCTTGGCTCAGGGTTATAGTCACTTTATTGCACAGCTGTATATATTTCTCTGGCTAAAGATGCTGCAGGTCGTTGCTCCCGTTGCCTCTTATAAATCACTGGGGCCGCTCCCTCCCTGTCCCCCCTACTGCGTCTGGGCCTAGAGGCCACTCAGGAGCAGCCGCTCTCTTCCACCCCTCCTGGGCTCTGGCCTGTCTACGGCCTCCTCTCTGTAGCTCTCCTGGACTGACGACACTCTCACCTTGCACCCTGCTGTTTGGTTGTCTGCCGTCTCCACAGCTGGCTGCTCCGTCGGGGCCACTCTGCACCCTCTCCACCACTTCGTTAACTTCCCCCGCAGCACTCCGGTGCCACAGCTCTCTTCGCTCACCAGGCTCCACTCGGCTCTCTCCCGCGATCGCCACTATCGGGGCGGGCCGTTCATCTCAAGCCACTGCCGCACACTTAGCTCTGCAGCTCCCCACTTCCGGCGGGCAGGGGAATGCTGTGCGCTCCAGCTCCGCTGCTGCATTATTTTAGTTGCTCCCACACAGGACCGCTGCTCTGGCAAGCTACCCGGTCATCTGGAACGCTGTTTGCTGGGCTGTGCACTCAACACCCCACTCTACTATGGCCTCTCCACTCGTCTGCAGCTCTTCCTGCGGGTGCCGGCCTGCCACGCGGTCGGCACTTCAGGCCACTCGTGAGGCACCCCCGGTATGGAAGTCGGCTGTGCAGGGCCGCTCTGCCACCTTTCGCCTCTCCCCGACTCTCGGGTCTAGCGGCACCAATTCTCCACCTTTGCCCCTCTCATTTAGCACAATTAGGGGTATTTAAGCCCCCTTTTCACAGGCATGGATGGCAGAGCTCTCCTTCTACCCCATCATCAGTCCCGATGACGTCACCGGAAGTGACTACACTGTAAATTTAATGATGGCTACAAAGTTGTTACAAGAACAATGAGAACTTATGTACTGCAACAAAATGTATACACATTTTACATGAGATTATAATACAGTGGAACACCTTGTGTGTACAGCAAACAGCAGCAGAATGGAAGTGCGGATATCTGAGCGAGGGATAGGCCTGGGGTGGGTGGGAGGGATGTTAAAAGGGAAGCCTTAGGGGGGAGGGAGAGAGGAAGAGTTCATGTGGTGGGTCCGAAATGCTTTGTGAATAGGATGGTCTTGAGGTTTCTCCAGGAATAAGCAGGAAGTCAGTCCTCACACAGGGGTGAAGTCGGGGCCAGGGAGCCCGCATGGAGCATTTCCCCAGCTTTCAAAGAAAGCCTTTGGGAATGCTACTGTGCATGTGTGGTCCCCTTCCCGCCAAAGGGTGCCATCTTGCTTAGTCTCCTTTTTTCCATATTGCCCAATGGACGTCTGTCCCATCTTCCCTGGAAAAACTCCTTTAAAATTACCTCTAACTGTTGATTTTTCGCCATTTGCATATGTTAGAGGGAATATCATGTGTTTCACAAGTGACTATAAGTATAGAATAAAATCAGCTTGCTGTTAGTGTATCTGACAGGATGCAAAGGTAGGGTCACTTGCAAAACTTGCAAGAAAGCTCTAGCTTAACTTTGCAAAGAATGTACAGCACACTGTATGGGGAAATAGACGAGAAAGAACAAGTGTGGTAAGATAGGCTAGTTCCCCTTTTCTGGGAGCTCTACAAATGCAACTTTCCAGCTCTGCTAATGTAACTTTCCATGACGTATGTTGTACATCTTTTATGCTATATACGAGGTGTGACAAAAAAGAAATAAGACTGTCCCATAAATGTTTTATTACAAAATCTACAAAGAAATTACACATTGTCCCCTTCAAAGTAATCCCCCCCTACAGAGTTAATGCACTTCTGCATTTGCTTCTGTCACATATGGAAGCACTCGGTAAAGTCCTCCTCCTTGAGGTCCCTCAGCTCCCTCGTCACAGTGGGCTTGATCTCTTCTACAGAGGCGAAATGCTAGATAACGGCGGGGGGGGGGGGGGGAGGAAGACAAATGCTTGACAGAGGGTAGGGGACAGAAAAACAAATGCACGGTGATCACCTCTTTGAAGTCATCGGAAAGGGCAGGAACAGCAGAGCAGAAGTGCGTGCTTTACAGACTGCAGCAGCTTAAAAGAGGTGAGAGGCTGAATGTCAGGGGTGGTGCACCAATGGCACATGCTGTGATGAGGCCAGCACATCATTATGGAGTGGAGGAGTGGCCTAGTGGTTGGGGCAACGTACTTCAGGTCAGAAAGTTGGGGGTTCAAGTCCCACTAGAGGACAGCAACCTTGGGCTGGAAGGACTGGGGTTTCTAGTTTCACAGGTGCTCCTTGTGGTCTTGGACAAGACATTTAACCTTCCATAGCCCATGTTCCCTGTAAAATAGTTATCTCCAAGTTATAATGCCCTGTTCAATGTAATTTCAGTTTGTTCAATGTAAACCACACTGATGCAGAATAGCACAGTATATAAGAGAATGTAAATAAATTATCTCATGAGTGCTGAGGAAGGTTATAAGGTTTTTGCATGCACACTGCCTCTCAACATCTAGAAACAAACTCACCCGTTCACTTCTGACCACTCCTCAAACATATTGCAGAGCTAGCAAACATCCCAGTGCATTATTTGGCAGTTGGACCCGGTGCCAGCAGGAGAGCTGTCAAGATTCTCCAGTCAGCAATGATCCAGGCTTCAAATCATCTTGAATGATAAAGCGCTACTTCTGGAATGGTAGTGGTGGCAAAGGGGAAGGGAAAGGATAGCCCTTGAAAGAGCGAATGGGGTGCAGTCATATCTCTGGCTCCCAACTCTCCCCACACACACACCTCTGCTACCATTTCTTCCTTTTCTATGATCTCTAAGGAGAAAACCACTCACCTTCTTCCCTCATCCAAAATCACTACTTGCTCCTCTGATCCTATTCCCACCCGTCTCCTTAGCTCCAACTTCTCCATTGTAATCCCTTTCTTCTCTCATATTCTCAACCTATCCCTCTCCCCTGCAACTTTCCCTGCAGCCTTCAAGCATGCTGTGGTCACTCCTCTCCTCAAGAAACCCTCACTAGACCCTACCTGTCCTTCTTGCTAATGACCCATCTCCCTCCACCTATTCATTTCTAAATTATTTGAATGTGCATTTCATCACCATTACCTCGACTTTCTCTCCTCTCAAGGCCTTTTGGATCCTCTACAATCTGGCTTTCATCCTTTATATTCTACTAAAACGATTCTTGCCAAAGTCTCCAGTGACCTATTCCTGGCAAAATCCAAGGGGCTTTATTCAATCCTCATCCTTCTTGACCTTTCTGCTGCTTCTGACACTATTGACCACAACCTTCTCCTCGATACCTTGTTCTCGCTTGGTTTTAAGAGCTCTCTGCTTTCTTGGTTCTCTTCCTATCTCTCCCATTGCTCTTTCAGTGTTTGTTCTGGTGGATCCTCTTCTACTGCTATCCCACTCTCAGTTGGTGTATCCCAAGGATCTATTTTGGGTCTACTCCTTTTCTCTCTCTATACCCATTCCCTTGGTGCACTCATCTCTTCCAAAGGCTTTCAGTACCATCTTTACACTGATAACTCCCAGATCTATCTTCTCTATACCTGAAATCTCTCCAGCAATCCAGGCCAGGATCCTTCCCTGCCTTTCTGACATTTCCGTTTAGAAGTCTCACCACTGCTTGAAATTGAACATGGCCAAAATTGAGCTTCTTATTAACTCTCTATTCCTTCCTGTCTCCTCAGCTCACAGTCTTGGAGTCATCTTTGACTCCTCTTTTTCCACACACATCCAACTGATAGCTAAAACCTTCCATTTCATTCTCTATAACATCAACCAAATTTGCCCATTCTTTTCTGAACACACTACTAAGACATTTATCCACTCTGGTCACCTCCTGTCTAGACTATTGTAACCTACTCATTGCTTCATTGGCTTCCTATCCATTTCCGCATCCAGTTCAAACTTCTCCTGTTGACCAATAAGTGTATTCACTCTACATCTACTCACTAACTTTCCTTTCTTATCTCTCCCTACAACCCTCTTCAGGAATTCTGCTCTTCTGGAAAATCACTTCTATCTGTACCCTTCTCTTCTGTTACTGGCTCCAGACTTCGCTCCTTTCACCTTGCTGCTCCTTATGCCTGGAACAAACTACCTAAGTCTGTATGTCAAGCGCCTGCTCTGACCCTTTTAAAACCAGGCTGAAAATTTGCTTCTTCTCTGCACTTTCAGATTTTGACTCATCTGATCTCCTTTGTGTTTCCTTACCATTTCCCTAGATGTCTACAGCTACTGTGTTGTCTGTCTTGACTAGATTTTAGAAACATAGAAACATAGAAATATGATGACAGAAAAAGACCACATGGCCTATCTAGTCTATCCTTCCATAACAACTACAACAGTCCCCTTTTTACCTTTAGAGATCCTCTGTGTTTGTCCCATGCTTTTTTGAATTCAGTTACTGTCCTCATCTCTACCACCTCCACTGGGAGACTATTCCATGGATCCACTACTCTTTCCGTAAAGAAATATTTCCGCATATCACTCCTGAATCTATCTCCCTTCAACCTCATCCCATGTCCCCTCGTAGCAGAACTTGCTTTCAATTGAAAGAAGCTCTCTCCCTGAACATTTATGCCACGGAGGTATTTAAACATCTCAATCATATCACCTCTATCCCGCCTTTCCTCTAAGGTGTACATATTAAGATCCTTCAATCTGTCCTCATATGCTTTTTAATGAAGACCACTAATCATTTCAGTAGCCACCCTCTGCACCGACTCCATCCTGTTCACATCCTTTTGAAGGTGCGGTCTCCAGAATTGCACACTATACTCCAAATGAGGTCGCACCAAAGACTTATACAGAGGCATTATCACCTCCTTTTTTCTGCTAGCCATTCCTCTCCGTATGCACCCAAGCATCCCTCTAGCTTTTGCCGTCGCCTTTTCTACCTGTTTAGCTACTTTAAGATCATCAGACACAACCACGCCTAGGTCCCGCTCTTCTTTAGTGGACAAAAGTACTTCACCCCCTATACTATATTGCTCCCTTCGATTGCTGCAGCCCAAATGCATGACCTTACATTTTTTAACATTAAATCCCAGCTGCCAAATTCTAGACCATTCTTCAAGCTTAGCTAGATCCCTCCTCATGTTATCTACCCCTTCCTGGGTGTCTACTCTATTGCAGATTTTGGTATCATCCGCAAAGAGGCAAACCTTACCTGAAAGCCCTTCCGCTATATCACTAACAAAGATGTTAAAAAAAATCAGACCAAGGACAGATCCCTGGGGCACACCACTGATAACATCCTTCTCCTCAGAGTGAGCTCCATTTACTTGTACTCTTTGTCGCCTCCCACCCAACCAATTTCTAACCCAAGCAGTAACTTTAGGGTCCATCCCTAGGGTGCTCAGTTTGTTTGTAAGTCGCCTGTGAGGAACAGTGTCAAAGGCTTTACTGAAATCTAAATACACCACATCTAGGGCTCTCCCTCGGTCCAACTTCCTGGTCACCCAGTCAAATAAATCAATCAGATTTGCCTGACAAGCCCTGCCTCTGCTGAATCCATGCTGCCTCGGATCCTTTAATCCACTGGACTCCAGAAACCTCACTATTTTCTCTTTCAGAAGCGTTTCCAATAATTTACTCACCACTGAAGTTAAACTAACCGGCCTGTAGTTTTCAACCACATCCTTACTTATTTTGAGCTCTGATGAGCAGGGACAGTCTTTTACATCTGTCTGTGCAATGCTGCATGTGTCTTGTAGCACTATACAAATGTTCTGTAGTAGGAAACGTGAGAGGAAATGGCGCCAGACCAGGCTCCCTCAAGATCGTGATACTTACATGAAGACTCTGCAAGAGCACCGCATTAGTATAACCCAGAGAAGGAAAGAATACCACACCAACATTCTGATGCGCTCCCTAAACAGGCCTCGTGAAAACTGCCAGCATGGTTTAAAGGTGAGATTAGAGAGGCTGTTGTTGCCAAAAAAGCATCTTTTAGGAAATGGAAAAAAGAGCCAAACAATGAAACCTGGAAACAGCACAAGCACTGGCAAGTCAAATGAAAGGCATTGATAAAGCAGGCAAAGGGAGAATTTGAGAAGAAGCTTGCTGCGGAAGCAAAAACGCGAAATAAAGATTTTTTCAAGTACATTCGTAGCAAAAAACCTATGAGAGAGTCAGTTGGTCCATTAGATGATAGAGAAGTTAAAGGGGCACTAAGAGGTGACAAGGCAATAGCGGAGAGACTGAATGAATTCTTTGCTTCGGTCTTTACTGAGGAAAATGTAGGGATGTTACCCATGACTGAAATGGTATTTAAAGGTGCGGAAGAAATGAAGGAAATATCGATACATCGGGAAGATGTATTACAACTATTAGATAAACTGAAGAGTAGCAAATCACCTGGGCCAGATGGTATACATCCAAGGGTGTTGAAAGAACTGAAATATGAGATTGCAGATCTGCTATTAGTAATCTGTGAACTATCATTAAAATCATCTCTAATACCTGAAGATTGGAGGATCGCCAATGTAACACCAATTTTTAAAAATGGTTCCAGGGGTGATCTGGGAAACTACAGACCGGTGAGCCTCACGTCAGTACCGGGAAAAATGGTAGAAACCATCATAAAGAACAAAATTACTCAGCATGTATATAGTCATGGCCTAATGGGAGACAGCCAACATGGCTTTAGACAAGGAAGATCTTGTCTTACTAATCTGTTATGTTTTTTTGAAAGTGTGAATAAACAGGTGGACAAAGGTGAGTCGGATGATATAGTGTATCTGGACTTTCAGAAAGCCTTTGACAAGGTCCCTCATCAGAGACTTTTGGCAAAACTAAAGAGTCATGGGATAGGAGGCAGTGTACTACTGTGGATCAAGAAGAACTGGTTAAAAGATAGAAAGCAGAGGGCTGGGCTAAATGGCCAATTTTCCCAATGGAGGAAGGTGAATAGTGGTGTACCCCAGGGATCTGTGCTGGGTCCGCTGCTTTTTGATATATTCATAAATGACCTGGAAAGTGGCATAACGAGTGACGTTATCAAATTTGCAGATTACACAAAACTATTTAAAGTTGTTAAAACCCAAGAGGATTGTGGAAAAATGCAAGAGGATCTTGATAAATTGGAAGACTGGGCATCAAAATGGCAGATGAAATTTTATGTGGACAAGTGCAAAGTTATGCACCTAAGGAAGAACAACCCAAACTATGGTTACACGATGCAATGTTGCACATTAGGAACCACCACCCAGGAAAAAGATTTAGGCGTCATTGTGGATAACATGTTAAAACATTAAATGATATGGCCCCAACTACACTATGTAATTTAATATGCAAAGAAACACCTAAGACTACCCACAGAAAAGAACAATTAAATAAACTAAAGATTCCGAAGGACTTCATAAAAGCACATAAATTAACCAACAATAGAGCCTTCTCTCATATAGCTCCTACTATCTGGAACTCCCTACCAGAGGATCTACGATCTCTAACAGAGATCATGGAATTCCGCAAAAAATTAAAAACTTATCTATTCACCAAACACTATAACACCATGGAAAACCTTACACTCAACTTAGATAAAGGCTAAACAAGTAACTGACAACATAAAGCACAACCCTTCCACATAAATAGACCTCACACATAGCGCAAATGAAAAGACTTTCCAATCTCTTATGCCCTAATACCTTCCTCTTGTATATAGTTGTATCTGTTATGTACTATATTATGTACGTTAACACCATTTTCTGTTAGTTAATTGTTTTAACTCAGTTCCAGTTAAATTTGTTTAATTTAAGATACTTTAAGATGTTCTATGTATATCTAAGATGTTCTATGTAAAACAAATTTCGATTTGTTAATAGTTGTTATTTGTACACCGCAACTGATCTCTGGAAGATGCGGTATAAAAATGAATGTTAAATAAATAAATAAAAATAAAACCCTCGGCCCAGTGTGCAGCGGCAGTCAAGAGAGCAAATAGAATGCTAGGTATCATAAGGAAAGGAATGGAAAATAAAACAAAAGATATTATAATGCCTCTATATCGTTCCATAGTGAGACCGCACCTTGAATATTGTGTGCAGTTCTGGTTGCCGTATCTTAAAAAGGATAAAGCGTTATTAGAAATGGTTCAGAGAAGAGCCACCAAAATGGTAAAGGGGATGGAAGGATACCCCTATGAAGAAAGGCTAAAAAGGTTAGGGCTCTTTAACCTGGAAAAGAGACAGCTGAGGGGAGATATGATAGAAGTCTATAAATTAATGAACGGAGTGGAACGGGTAAACATAGATCAATTGTTTACATTATCAAAATATAGAAAGACTAGGGGACATGCAATGAAGCTACAGGGTAAACTATTTAAGACTAATAAAAGAAAATATTTTTTCACTCAACGTGTAATCAAACTCTGGAATTTGTTACCGGAGAATGTAGCTGGGTTTAAAAAAGGTTTGGACAAGTTCCTGGAGGAAAGATCCATAAACCATTATTAAGAAGGGACCCAGGATATCAGCGCTTGACCCAGTACAAGCATTGCGGAACCTGTGTCTTTTGGGGAAACTGCTAGGTACGTATTACCTAGATTGGCCACTGTTGGAAACAGGATATTGGGCTTGATGGACCTTGGTCTGACCCAGTATGGCATATTTTATGTTATGTTCTGGAGGGAGGAGTGGCCTAATGGTTTTGGCAAGGTACTACAGGCCAGAAGGTTGGTGGTTCAAATCCCACTAGAGGACAGCAACCTTGGGCCAGAAGGACTGGGGTTTTTAGTCCCACAGGTGCTCCTTGTGGTCTTGAACAAGACACTTAACTCTCCATTGCCCATGTTCCCTGTAAGTATTAGTGTATGTGTCTCATATCCCCTTGTGTTAAATGTATCCCCCAACTGCTTTGACCCAGTGAAAAGCAGGATATAAATGCAGCTAAATAAACGTTCTTATGTGACCTCTTCTGTGTAATTCAATCTCTCATAAAAGATACATCTTTTAAACAAACTGAGAATTTTGTGCATCCTCAGGACCTAGCTACCCATTTTTACAACGAAACCAACACACTCTTCCACAATACTGGAAATACATGCTCTATTAGGCCTGATAGCGATAACACCAATGTCCCTGAATTAGTCTCCTTCCACCCATACTCAGCTGAACACTTTGAAAATGTAATCAAAGGACTCAACTGAACCACCTCACCTGCTGATCCATGCCCTTCTCACTGGATTAAATCAGCATGTTCCAAATTAAGTCCTCATATATCAAAAATTGCACACTTCTCCTTCTCTAAGGGCCTGGTTCCATCTCCACTGAAGATTGCCACCATCAGACCCCTCCTAAAGAATCAGAAACTGGATCCTCAAGACCCAAATTCCTACCGCCCCATAGTTAGTCTACCCTTCTTGGCCAAGATATTGGAGAAGTCAGTCTAACAGCAGATCCAAGACCATATCAATTCCTACTCTCCTCTGGATCAACATCAGCATGGTTTCCGTCAGCAACACAGTGTTGAAACATTGCTCACCTCACTTATGAACAACCTGATAAAAGGCTTTTAAAAAAAAACAAGGCTTCATTTTGATCTTCCTAGATATCGCTTCAGCCTTCAACACAGTCTGTCACAGCCTCCTACTTGATCAACTTCAGCGTAAGGGCATCAAGAATCTTGCACTGGAATGGTGTCACTCCTATCTGATGGACTGCCAACAACAAGTTTTCTTAGGTACCCAAACATCCTCAAAATACCAGCAAACCCAAGGAGTACCACAAGGCTCCTCCTTATCCACGTTATTCTTCAATTTATATATTCAACCTATCTGCATGATCATCCAAACCTTTGGCATACTATACCATATCTATGCTGATGATGTGCTACTCTACTCCCCATTCTTTACAAGCTCCCCTAATAAGACAAAAATAACAGAGTGTTTCAACGCAGTTACAGAATGGTTAAATTCACACAACCTTAAATCTAACTGCAAAAACACTGAGGTACTATTCTTCTCTAAGGATTCAGCCTTCATTCCACCAGCTACAATACAGGTTAAAGACGCTGAGCTGCAAACTAAGCATGAGGTTCGCCATCTAGGGATTACTTTGGACCAGCACCTGAATTTGGACTCGCACATAAGCAATATCACCAAGGCTGTCTATCTTAAAATCCGCTCCCTGCGTCAGCTTAAGCCACTGGACACTGGACACCAGACAGCAGAATCAGGAGAACAAACATGACAAATATCCTTGTCATTTCCACCTTGGCCAGTAAAACCTCACAATATAGTCGGCATAGAGCCTTCACTTTATTTGCCCCTCAGCTCTGGAACTCCCTCCCTTCTCCAATTCGATCTATCACTGACCTATCCACCTTTAGAAAGGCAATAAAAACATACCTCTTCCAGCTATACTTCGACCATGTCACATAACCCATTTCTGCCTCGCCTCTATCGAGTGCTGATTCCTTCCCCCCACTACAGTCTGTATATAGCTTCTGTTTGTAATCGCTAAACTGTGTTCATTATGTTATGATGTTGTATTCGGTTTCAGTTAACTGTTAATCCTATTAGCTACTGCAAGCTCTGTTACCTGTTATTTGTTCAATGCAAACATGTTCTATGTATCAAGTTGTTATATTATAAACCGCACTGACTCTAAATAGTGCGGTATATAAAATCAAATAAATAAATAAATACATAGTATTAGTACTTATGTTCTTATTATCTTTCAGTTGGATTCATTTACTTATTTAGCTGTCAAGATGGTTTACATGTTAAGAATTTGGCTAAAATAATAGAAAAAGTGGTACAAATTCAGACACAAGAATACCTTGATTCATCCTACCCGCTTGATGACCACCAATATGGATTTAGACCTCAACATGGAGTTGAAACACTTTTAACAGTCTTAACCGATACACTACTCAAAGGGATTAATAATCATAAACAAGCATTTATACTCTTATTTATTGATATTTCGGCAGCATTTGATAGTGTTCACCACTCTATAATGCTTAATAACCTAAATCAAATAGGAATAAAAGACACTGTACATAAATGGTTTACCTCTTACCTAAATAATAGAACACAAAATGTAAGAATTGGTAACCAAACATCAACCATATATAAACAAGAAGTTGGTCTCCCACAAGGCTCCGCACTATCAGCCCTCCTGTTTAATATTTACATAAAACCTATCTGTGATATCTTTAAAAAATTCGGAGTATACTATCATCTATATGCAGATGATATTATGCTGTACATCCCATTTACAATCCCTAACTTACCAATAAAACTACTATCTGATTGCTTCAATGAAATTACAACATGGCTAAAAGCTCAAAACCTTCACATTAACCATGCAAAAACAGAAGTTCTAATTGTAACAAAAAATCAATCATATATCCCCCCAACCCACATAACATTGCAAAACTACGACATTAAAATAAAAAACGAAATAAGATACCTAGGTGTTATCCTAGATACTCATCTGACGATGAACACTCACATCAGAAACACCATAAAGAAAATATACTTTAAACTTAAAATCCTTAAACAATTACAACTGTTAGTACACCAACTAGACTTCATTAATATAATACAGGCTACAATAACACCGCACTTTGATTTTGCCAACCTAATTCTCTTAGGTATAACGAAACAAAACATAAAAAGAATCCAATTAGCACAAAACGCAGCAGCTAGAATTATCACGAAAGCACACTCAATTCAGCACATAACACCAATACTAGCTTCCCTACACTGGTTGCCAATTCAAAGTAGGATAATATATAAAACCACAATAACTACATATAAAGCTTTAAATAACATGGCCCCAATCCCATTAAGCAAACTAATTAGAATGGAATCTCAAAAAACCACACACAGAAAAGGATACTCAAATAAACTAAATACTCCTATTGATTTCATAAAAGCAAATAAATTAACTAACAACAGAGCTTTTTCCCATGCTGCCCCAACTATTTGGAATTCCCTTCCGGAGGACCTACGAACTATAACCGAAATTATGGAACTCCGTAAAAAACTAAAAACCTACTTATTCTCCATGCACTACGGCAACATAGATAACCCCTTGATACACTCAGATAAAGGTTAAAAATCATGACTGAGTAATACTATTTCCAACAACTTAACAGACAATACACTATTATAAAAACACCATGATTCAATTCTAAAGTACCCACAACATATATTTGTATATAGTTTATTGTATATAATTTACCAGCCAATTTTGCTATTATGCATAAGTTCATGCTGTTTACATTTACTTTTATTGTTACAAAATGTTCAATGTAAAACTAAGCTTTTGCTTTGTGGATTGTTGTTTTATTGTAAACCGCAACTGAACTCTGGAAGTTGCGGGTTATAAATGTATGCTAAATAAAAAATAAAATAAAGAATTTGAAACGCTAACATACATGGAACTCTGTGAAATAAAATTCAGAAGATTAACAGGACATAAGCTTGGGGTAGCTAGATGAACATATATTGTTAGGACGTCTAGGCGTGAGTACAGCACTTAACCTTCGTTACCATCCACTAACCCCAGATTCAGTGCCACGGTCATATGTGGCCCCGGCATTGAATATCCAGGGTCACCACACAAGCCCAGAAGCTACAGAGGCTAACTCGGTAGCAGCGATATTGCACCGATGCATGATTAGCTTCTAAGGATAAAGATAGACCAGCTTTTGCTTCCCGGCTAACCTGTGTTGCCACCCATGACACGCCCCTGAATGCCCACAACACACCCTGTGTAAGCGAGCATGCCGCTATGAGAGAAGGAGGAAATTGCTTGGTGGGGGGAGAAGGGATGTGTATGGAGAAGGAGAGGGAGGAATCAAAGATAACCCCAAAGCTGCCAGCTGAGGAAATGGGGAGGAGTAGAGTGTTATCCACGGAAACAGAGAAAGGAGAAATGGGGGAGTTTGAATAAGGGGGAAAGATAAGCAGCTCAGTTTTGGCCATGTTCAATTTCAGATGGCAATGAGAGATCCAGACACTAATGTCAGATAAGCAGGCAGAGATCTGGACCTTGATTCTTGGAGAGATTTCAGGTGCAGAGAGGTAGATCTATGAGTCATCAGTGTAGAGATGGTACTGAAAACCAAGGGAGGTGATGAGTGCATAAAGGAATTGAGTGCGGATAAAGAAAAAGAGAGATTCTAAGACCTATGTCCATTGTTTTACCTCTGAGTAAACCAACAGAAAGTGGGATAACCTTAGAGGAGAATCCACCAGAGCATTCACAAAAAATGCAGCAGGATAGTTAACAACAAAGCTCCTAAATCCAAGTAAAGACAGGGTATCGAGGAGAAGGTAGTGGTCAACAATGTCAAAAGCAACAGAAACGTCAAGAACTGTGCAACAGACAATACCCCAGATCAACCACCCTCCCCTTGCGACACAATTATAGTACTGAAGTAAAGTCCTGATGTACATAGTATTGTAAATAACACACATTGTAAATAGCTCACCAAGAATCAACAACCATCTACACACACACACACTCACTCACTGCTCAATGCATGCGCACACTAGACACAGTATCTTGTTGATTGTTTGCTGTGTAGACTGCCTTAATTGTAGGAAAAGGCGGTATAGAAATCTGTTTAAATAAATAAAAGAAGGATGATGGCAAAGGCCCTTGAATTTATAGAGGAACAAGTCACTAAAGACTTTGTTAAGAGCCATCTCAGTCGAATGTAGAGGGCGAAAGTCAGATTGCAATGGATTGAGAGGAGAGAACATCAAGACAGCAGTGGTGAACTGCATAATCAAGTAATTTAGAAATAAAGGGGAGGATGGAAATGAGTCAATAATTAGAAGAACAGGTAGGATCAATGGATAGTTTCTTGAGAAGACGTATAAAGATAGTATCTTTGAAAGCTGCAGGAAGAAATACATTTGAAAGCAATAGGTTGAGGATGACAGATGGAAGGGCTAATAGTGGAGGAGATGGAGTTTTGTAGATTGGTGGGAATGAGATCAGAGGAGTAAGTAGTAAGTTTAGAAGAGGAGAGAAGATATACGGTTTCTTCCTCAGAAAAGGAAGAAAGGGTGATGGAGATTGAGTAAGAGATGACCCCATGGGGAACTCAAAAGTAATCTTGTACACTTTGTTATGGACATTGTCGGCCAAAGTCTGGACAATAAAGGAAGGAGGGGTCAGAAGTGGAAGTCCTTTGTGGAGAGAGTTGAGAGTTGTAAAAAGACAGCAAGGGTGAGAGGCAAGAGTTAGTCAGATGGGTATTGTATTCCTGCTTGGCGACTGCTATGGCTCACTGGAAAGAGGCTAGCATAAATCTGAAAGGGTGCAGGATTTGAGTCAAAGGCACTCAGCTGAGCGGCACAAGAATGTAAGTAGTGTGTCTTAGAGAACAATCAGGACTGAGATATGATACATTGCACAGGAGAGAAATGAGAGGAGCAAGAGCATCGAGGGCAGAGGAGAGGACAGTGTTGAAGAAACTTCATCATCAAGTGACTTAGATGGCATTGAGGAAGAAAGAGGTGATGAGAGAGCACTGGAGAGAGCTAACTGATTTCTTTGACTGGGTGACCAGGGAGTTGGACCAAGGGAGAGCTCTGGATGTGGTGGACCTAGACTTCAATAAAGCCTTTGACACCTTTCCGCAAAGGTGATTTATAAGCAAATTGAGAACTCTAGGGACTGACACTAAAGAGACTGACTGGGTTAGAAATTGGTTGAGTGAGAGGAGACAAAGGGTACAGGGTACATCTTCCACATGACATGACATGCATGTTTTGGACCCAAATGGGGCCTGTGTCAAGTGATACCCAACTCAACAGTTCAATGTGTGGAAGATATTAATCGCCTTTACAATGAGATAAGTGTATGCTTCACTACTTCATAAGAGTTTGGTGCGCTGTAGCCCACTTGAATAAAAGGGTTCTCCCGACGGTGAGATGTAGGCTATCTTCCCTCCCTCTCATGTCGATTGACCCCGACAAAAAAAGGAATTTTGGTATTGTGCCATTTTTCAGGATAGTGCCAGTGGTAGCTACTGGCTTGGATTTTCAATGACTTTTTTTGGAACTCTTGATGTTTATGTAGTCATTGATTTTGGAGGTTTCATTGTTTGGTTTACAATATAGTCAAGACAGACAACACAGAAACTGTAGACAGGGATAAAACAATGGGGAAAGGTAAAGAAACAAGAAGATTAGGTGAGTCAAGATCCAAAAGCAACAGTGAAGAGGTGAATTTTCATCCTGGGTTTGAAAAGGGTCAGAGAAGGCACCTGATGTACAGACTCAGGTAGTTTGTTCCAGGAGTAAAGTGCAGCAAGGTGAAAGGAGTGAAGTCTGGAGTTAGCAATAGAAGAGAAGGGCACAGATAGAAGCAGTTTGCCAGAAGAGCAGAGTTCTTGGGGGGGGGGGGGGGGGGATCTATGGAGAGATAAGAGAGGAAAGGTAGTGAGGAGCTGCAGAGTGAATGAATTTATAAGTCAGCAGGAGAAGTTTGAAGTGGATGTGGAAATGGATAGGGAGCCAAGGAAGAGGTGTAATATGGGTATGATGAGGCTGGCAGAAGATTAGCTGTGCAGCAGAGTGTTGAACAAATTGAAGGGGAGAGAGATAATTCAAAGGGAGACCAGCAAGGAGTAGGTTACAGTAGTCAAGAAGGAAGGTGATTAAGGAGTGGATAAGTGTCTTAGTAGTGTGTTCAGAAAGGAATGGGAGGATTTTCTTGATGATATAGAGAAAGAAAAGGCAGATCTTAGCTATCAGATGGATGTGTGTGGAGAAAGAGAGAGAGGAATTAAAGACAAACCCAAGGCTGTGAGCCCAGGAATCAGGAAGGAGTAGAGAGTTATCCACAGAGACTGAGAAAGGAGAAAGAGGAAAGGAGGTTTTAGGGGGATAGATAAGAAGCTCAGTCTTGGCCATGTTCAATTTCAAGTGGCGGTGAGACATCCAAGCAGCAATATCAGAAAGGCCGGCAGAGATCTGGGTCTGGATTGCTGAAGAGATTTCAGGTGTACAGAGGTAGATCTGGGATCATCGGCATAAAGATGGTACTGAAAGCCATGGGAAGAGATGAGTGCACCAAGGGACTGGGTATAGAGGGAGAAAAGGAGCGTACCCAAGACAGATCCTTGCGGTACACCAAGTGAGAGCGGGATAGCAGCAGAGGAGGAGCCACCAATATTAACACTGAATGAACAATGGGAGAGATAGGAGGAGAACCAGGATAGAACAGAGCCCTTAAAACCAAGTGAGGACAGGGTATCAAGGAGAAGGTTGTGGTCAACAGTGTCAAAAGCAGCAGAGAGGTCAAGGATGAGGACAGAGTAAAGGCCCTTGGATTTTGCCAGGAACAAGTCACTGGAGAATTTGGCAAGAGCCGTTTTAGAAGAGTATAAAGGACAAATGCCAGACTGTAAAGGATCCAGAAGGGATTGAGAGGAGAGGAAATTAAGGCAGCGGTGGTGAATCACACATTCAAGCAGCTTAAAAACAAAGGGGAGGAGGGAGATGGGTTAATAATTAGAAGGACAGGTGGGACCAAGTGAGACTTTCTTCAAGAGAGGTGTAGCTACAGCATGCTTGAAGGCTGCAGGGACAGTTGCAGTGGAGAGCGATAGGTTGAGAATGTGAGAGATGGAAGGGACAGCAGTGGAGATGGAGCTTAGGAGACGAGTGGGACTAGGATCAGAGGAGCAGGTGGTGAGTTTGGAGGAAGAACAAAGTTGTGCAGTTTCCTCTTCAGAGATCACAGGAACAGGGCCGGCCCATCCATTGAGCGAGAATGGTTTTTGCACAGGGCCCCGCGTTTCAGGGGGCCCCGCGCAAAGAACATTCTGATTTAAAAATAAATTAAATTTTTTTAAAAAGCTGGCTGAACATCATGGCATTGTTTTTTCTTTAAGGGGAGCGACTACTTGCGATTCTTCCAATGTGATATATGTCATTGAGTGCCCGTGTGGGTTATGTTACATTGGTAAGACTATTCGACCCTTTAGAGTGAGAATGCGGGAACATCGTAGCCGTTTAAAGTGTAAAGTCGAAACAGCGCCATTAGTGACACACTGTATGACTAAAAATCATAGTTTTGAACAGCTACGCTGTTTATGTTTATTGCAGATCAACAGCGGGAGGGAAGGTAAAACATTGGATAAACTTTTGATTTTACAAGAACAACGTTTGATCTATATGTTTAATACATTAGAACCACAGGGATTGAACAATGTCATAGAATGGGCGGCGTGTGTGTAAGGGTTTTAAAAGGAAGAGTGTCTAGATATAAGATATCCTATAACTATAGGTTAGAGGTATACGAGGAACAGCTGATTCGTTAGAGCATGATTGAGCGAGTGGTCTTTAAAAATGGCGTCCCAGTGCTAGTTGACATGCGCGGCGTCTCAAGTTCGAAGCAATAGTAATCGGAGTTTTGGAAACTTTCAGTCTATGGTCAAACGACGTGGGCGGCATTTAGCGGTGAGTCCTGTTTTGTGATTTATATAAGAGATTTTAATTAGGGATTTAGAATAGGAAGGGCTGGGGAGTAAAATTGATGTATTTTGTTTTTGGTTTTTAGATTTTGGTACGGTCCCCTGAGGAAACAGAACTGTGAAACGTCTAATGGTGCCGGGGATTGACGTTGGGATCAGAAGTACTATGACACAGTAGCGAATTGGGACTAAAAGGATAAGACCGTTTGGTTTAGAGGAACTTTTATAAGTTAATCGATAAGCGATTAGTCCCGTGATGATATAGCCACAGTGTTTTGTGTATATTCAAGAAAGAAAAAGAAAAAAAGAAAAATAGAGGTCGTTGATGTAAACATAAAAAAAACCCTCTGTCGACAGCAGTCCACAAGGTTTTACAAAAGTTTTTTACTGAGACCTCGTGAACTATTTATAATAGTGTTGGTGGTAATTTAAGTCTTCAGTCTATTTACAGTGAGCGACTTCTTTATATAAGTGGCAGAATCAAGTGGCAGAATCTGTTAAGCCAGCAGGGGCTGAAGGTAAATTCAGCTCTGTTATGCCTGCAGGGGCAGATGGGATATTTCCCATCAGCCCCTGCGGGCTTAACAGAGCTGCGAGGGAGACGCTTTCCTTTCGTGGATCTGAAAGCCGTTGCGGAGAGGCTCAGCCAGGCGGGGGGGGGGGGGGGGGCCGCGGGCCCCACGATTATGCCCCGGTGGCACCCCCAGCCCGCATTTTTTTTTATTTTTAATTTTACCAGGGCCCAGGGGGGGTTAGGACTGGTAATGGGCTGTTGGCTGATGGGGGGGTAGGACTGGTAATGGGCTATGGAGGGGGTTAGGACTTGAGGTGGGCTGATGGGGTTAGGACTAGTAATGGGCTGTGGGCTGATGGGGGGGGGTTAGGACTGGTAATGGGCTGTGGGGGGCTAGGAGTGAAAATGGGGTAATGGGGGGTTTGGCTGATGGGGGGTTAGGACTGGTAATGGGCTATGGAGGGCTGTCTGGAAATGGGGTGATGGGGGGTTAGGACTGGTAATGGGTTATGGGGGCTAGCACAGGAAATGGGCTGATGGGGAGGGGTTAGAACATGAGGTGGGCTGATGGGGTTAGGACTGGTAATGGGCTGTGGGCTGATGGGGGGTTAGGACTGGTAAAGGGCTATGGGGGGGCTAACACTGGAAATGGGCTGATGGGGGTTTAGGACTGGCAATGGGCTATGTGGGGGGCTTAAACTGGAAATGGGGTGATGGGGGAGTTAGGACTGGAAGTGGGTTGATGGGGGGCTAGGACTGGTAATGGGTTGGGGGGTTGCTAAGACTGGAAATGAGCTGAGTGGAAGGGGAGGCTTGAACTGAAAATAGATGATGGGGACAAGGACTTGGAATGGAAATTGGCTGTGGAAGGGGGGCTTGAACTGCAAATAGCTTATAGGGAGGGGGGCTTGGAATGGAAATGGGCTGTGAGGGGAGGGAGCTAGGACTGGAAATGGGCTGATGGGGAGCTAGGACTGGTAATGGGCTGATGCAGCGACTAAAAGGGAGCGGATGCTGAGTGAGGCTGGAACTAGAAGGGAGCTGATGTTGGGGGAGGATTAGAATGGGATGGGGCTGGGAGAGTGAAATGGAGAGGGGAAAAATATTTTGTGTGGGAGGGATGAAAAATCAACAATTGGCCGGGTATTGGGAGAGTAAGTGGGGATTGAGGATGGAGGGGTAAAATTTGAGTGGATGAAATAGGAATGAGGAAAGAGCAAAAGGAGAAAGATTAGTATATTACAGCAGATGTAGAGAGAGAGAATGGAAAAAAAACTAGAAGAGAGAAGAAAGGACAAATGGACAGCAGACGATGGAGAGTTAGCAGAAGACATGAAGAAACCAGAAGAAAGTGGCTGGAGAAATTGCAACTGAAAAAAAATGCACAAAAGTTAGAAAGATATCTCTTTATTTTGAATTTATTAACTGGAATATGTCAGCTCTGGGAAATGTGCATCATTAACGTCTGCGCTTTGTTTAGTACAAGAGGAAATTAATTTATAGTTTTATTTCTGCAGTAGTGTTGTACATTCCAAGTTTGGCTTTTGGGGTTCCCAGTTTAATTATTGCTTTCCTGTTTCTAAATTGTGATTCCTTGTTTGGTGATGGTCTATGTTCTGCATGTGTAACTTAGCTGAGGTATTCTGTTTATGTAATTACTATTTGACATTGACACTTGTTCTCTTTCCCCAGTAGGTCATGTATTCTTATTCTCTGAAATGTGTTGGTTTAATATTTGCAGTGTTGCCTTTTGATAGGTAGGGTTTGGTGCTTTATGAGTCCTGGTAGTGCTGTTATGATACGGTGGGTTTGCTATGGGTTCTAAATGGGCAGCGTTTGTAGTAGTTCCTAATGTAGTAGTTCCTAATGAAGCTACAGGGTAAACTATTTAAGACTAATAAAAGAAAATATTTTTTCACTCAACGTGTAATCAAACTCTGGAATTTGTTACCGGAGAATGTAGCTGGGTTTAAAAAAGGTTTGGACAAGTTCCTGGAGGAAAGATCCATAAACCATTATTAAGAAGGGACCCAGGATATCAATGCTTGAAGCAATACAAGCATTGTGGAACCTGTGTCCCTTCGGGAAACTGCTAGGTACGTATGACCTAGATTGGCCACTGTTGGAAACAGAATACTGGGCTTGAAGGACCTTGGTCTGACCCAGTCTGGCATATCTTATGTTCTTATGTTCTTATGCCTGGCAGTTGGCACTGGATTATAGTAATGTAGAAATCTTTTAGTCATTCTTTATCCATACATTCATTAAGAGACATATTTACTAAATGGTAGTGTATGGTAACATTATGCAAATATTTATGCAAATGAGGCTACTTATGCAAATGAGGCCCTGCACAGAGTCTCCGCACATGGCCCTGCACCCCCCTTGGGCCGCCCCTGCACAGGAAAGAAAGAGAGGGTAGCAGAGGTAGAAGAGAAAAGTTGGGAGAAAAGAGGAGGAGGAGGGGAAGTAGTTGACTTTGTGGGGAATTGGATGGTGATCTTGTAGATTTTGTCATGGAAATAGTCAGTCAGGGTTTGGGCAGAGAGGGAGGGAAGGGTTAGAGGTGGAGGCACTTTGAGGAGAGAGCTGAGAGTAGTAAAGAAACGGCGAGGGTCAGAGGCAAGAGAGTTAGTCAGATGGACATAATAGTCTTGTTTGGCAAGAGTTATGGCTGACTGGAAAGAGACAAGCATGAATTTGAAGTATTGAAAGTCTGCAATGGAGTGGGATTTGAGCCACGCATGCTCAGCTGAACAGGCACAGGAACATAGATAGCGGGTAGTGGATGAAAGCCAGGGCTGGGGTGCAGTATGCCTCACAGGACATGGCATGGCCGGAGCGAGAGCATCCAGAGCAGAGGAGACAGCAGTGTTATAGAACGCTACAGCCTTGTCAACAGACTTAGATGACATAGTGGAGGAAGGAGATGAAGAAACAGTGGAAGAGAGAAACAAGGATCAATTGCATGAAGATTTCTAAATAGGTTGGAGGAGACAGGACGAGGCTGAGGTGTCAGATAAGGTTTACCTCTTTGCAAATGATACTAACATCTGCAATAGAGTAGACACCCAGAAAGGTGCAGATAACTGTAAATCCATAGCATGAGTCTTACAAATTATCTAAAGTAATTACAAATTACATTTATCCGATCTTCCTCCAAATTGCCCTCCGAGGGTTTAATCCTTAAATCCTCAGCAACAGGAACTACTTATGCAAGAAATCACTGCCCTTCAAAAAGTTCTAGCTATTGAGCTCGTGCCACCACAGCAAAAATGGAGAGGATTTTATTCCAGGTATTTCCTAATCACTAAGAAAACAGGGGGTATTCTGTCCCATCCTAGACCTAAGAGATCTGAACAAATATCTGGATCCACCATACTCCCTTATCTTAACAAAGGAGATTGGCTATTCTCTCAGGATCTAAAGCATAATAGGATACTGGGCTTGCTGGATCTTGATCTGACTCAGTATGGTATTCATTAAGTTCAAGGCCGCCCTACAATTCCATCTTTTTCAGACAGCATTTGTTATGAGAGACTTGGCAAAATTAAAAAGTCATGGGATAGGAGGCAGTGCACTATTGTAGATCAGGAACTGGTTAAAAGATAGAAAGCAGAGGGTAGTGCTAAATGGCCAATTTTCCCAATGGAGAAAAGTGAATAGTGGAGTATCCCAGGGATCTGTGCTGGGTCCACGGCTTTTTAACCTACCAGACTTGATGTCCAGAGAGGTATGCTGTCTGCCTGGTGCCAAGATCCAAAATGTTACGGAGAATTTGCCGAGACTCATCAAGCCCACTGACTATTACCCAATGTTGCTAATCCATGTTGGAACAAATGATACTGTCAGGTATACCTCGGAACGTATCAAAAGTGACTTCATGGCTCTGGGACAGAGGGTGAAGCAGGTAGGTGCACAGGTGGTGTTCTCTTCAATCCTCCCTGTTGAGGGTAAAGGCCAAGGCAGAGAGGCTCGCATCCTGGAGATTAATGCATGGCTGCGTGGATGGTGTCTTCGAGAGCGTTTTGGTTTCCTAGACCATGGGATGCTGTTCCAAGGGTTGCAGAGCAGAGATGGCATCCATCTGTCCAAGAAAGGTCAACACATCTTTGGTAGTAGACTGGCTAATCTACTGAAGAGGGCTTTAAACTAGATTCGTTGGGGATGGGTGAAGAAAGCCCCCAGGTAAGTGATACATTAAATACCTTTATGGAAATGGGTAACAGGGGGGTGACATATGGAAAGCAGTGTGTATTAATGCCCGTAGCATGGGAAATAAGATCTCTGAAGTTGAAGCTTTGGTGGGAGTGGCTGACTTAGATTTAGTGGCAGTTACAGAAACATGGTTCACAGAAAACCATGACTGGGATGTAACTATACCTGGCTATAATTTATTCAGAAAGGACAGGGTAGGAAGAAGGGGAGGAGGAGTAGCACTATATGTAAAAACTACTATTAAAGCTTTGGAATTACAGAGCTTAAAAGGGAGAGAGGAGGCATTGTGGGTTAAACTAGAAAGAGGGAAAGAGAAATCTATTTGCATTGGTGTGATATACAGACCTCCCTCACAAGAGGAAGAGGTGGACAGAGAGTTAATTGAAGACATACGCAGCATTGCTAGGAAAGGGGAAGTGCTACTGCTAGGAGATTTCAATATGCCAGATGTTGATTGGCACTTTCCTGCTGCAGTATCATCTAGGAGTAAGGAGATCCTGGATTCTCTACAGGGAGAACTATTCAGGCAATTGGTAACAGACCCCACACGTGAAGGGGCCATACTGGACTTGGTGCTTACCAATGGTGAAAGTGTTTCTGATGTTGTAGTGGGAGATCATTTTGCATCCAGTGATCACCAGATGGTGTGGTTCAGTATTAGGACTAGGGCTGTTAGAATCCATTCCAAGGTGAAGATCTTAGACTTTAGGAAGACTAACTTTGCGAAGATGGGCCAATACCTCAGGGAGTCATTAGTGGGATGGGAACAGCTGGGGGATGTAGATCAACAGTGGGCAAAACTGAAAGGGGGTATTTTAAAGGCAACCAACCTTTTTGTTAAAATGGTAAATAAAGGCAAAAGGAACAGGAGACCGCTATGGTTTTCGAAGGAAGTAGCTGAAAAAGTGAAGAAAAAGAGGGAGGCCTTCATGAAATACAAGAGATCACAGAGAAAGGAAGACAGGCATCTGTATTTGGAGAAGCTAGCAAAGTAGTCAAGAAGGCAAAGATTCAAAAGGAGGAGGAAATAGCCAATGCAATAAAATGGGGAGATAAGACATTTTTCAGATATATTAGTGAGAAGAGGAAGGGCAAAAGTGGTATTGTCAGACTCAAGGGTACAGGGGGGGAATATGTAGAAGCTGATAAGGATAAAGCGGAATTGCTTAACAAATATTTTTGTTCTGTGTTCACAGATGAAGAACCAGGAGCAGGACCTCAGAAAACACCCACAAATAAGAACAGAAGCGAGGGACATCTTGAACAATTTTCAGAAGACTGTGTTCGTGAGAAACTAGCTCAACTTAAAGTAGACAAAGCGATGGGACCGGATGGGATACACCCTAGAATACTGAGGGAACTTGGGGACGTTCTAGCAACTCCACTGACTGACCTTTTCAATGCCTCGTTGGAGTCGGGAGTGGTGCCAAAGGACTGGAGAGAGGCTCATGTGGTGCCTTTACACAAAAGCGGAAGTAAGGATGTGGTTGAAAACTACAGGCCGGTTAGTTTAACTTCAGTGGTGAGTAAATTAATGGAAACGCTGTTGAAAGAGAAAATAGTGAGGTTTCTGGAGTCCAGCGGATTACAGGATCCGAGGCAGCATGGATTCACCAGAGGCAGGTCTTGTCAGACAAATCTGATTGATTTCTTTGACTGGGTGACCAGGGAGTTGGACCGAGGGAGAGCTCTAGATGTGGTGTATTTAGATTTCAGTAAAGCCTTTGACACTGTTCCTCACAGGCGACTTATAAACAAACTGAGCACCCTAGGGATGGACCCTAAAGTTACTGCTTGGGTTAGAAATTGGTTGGGTGGGAGGCGACAAAGAGTACAAGTAAATGGAGCTCACTCTGAGGAGAAGGATGTTACCAGTGGTGTGCCCCAGGGATCTGTCCTTGGTCCGATTCTTTTTAACATCTTTATTAGTGATATAGCGGAAGGGCTGTCGGGTAAGGTTTGCCTCTTTGCGGATGATACCAAAATCTGCAATAAAGTAGACACCCAGGAAGGTGTAGATAACATGAGGAGGGATCTAGCTAAGCTTGAAGAATGGTCTAGAATTTGGCAGCTGGGATTTAATGTTAAAAAATGTAAGGTCATGCATTTGGGCTGCAGCAATCCAAGGGAGCAATACAGCATAGGAGGTGAAGTACTTTTGTCCACTAAAGAAGAGCGGGACCTAGGCGTAGTTGTGTCCGATGATCTTAAAGTAGCTAAACAGGTAGAAAAGGCGACGGCAAAAGCTAGAAGGATGCTTGGGTGCATACAGAGAGGAATGGCTAGCAGAAAAAAGGAGGTGATAATGCCTCTGTATAAGTCTTTGGTGCGACCTCATTTGGAGTATGGTGTGCAATTCTGGAGACCGCACCTTCAAAAGGATGTGAACAGGATGGAGTCGGTGCAGAGGGTTGCTACTAAGATGATTAGTAGTCTTCATTATAAAGCATATGAGGACAGACTTAAGGATCTTAATATGTACACCTTAGAGGAAAGGCGGGATAGAGGTGATATGATTGAGATGTTTAAATACCTCCGTGGCATAAATGTTCAGGGAGAGAGCCTCTTTCAATTGAAAGCAAGTTCTGCGACGAGGGGACATGGGATGAGGGTGAAGGGAGATAGATTCAGGAGTGATATGCGGAAATATTTCTTTACGGAAAGAGTAGTGGATCCGTGGAATAGTCTCCCAGTGGAGGTGGTAGAGATGAGGACAGTAACTGAATTCAAAAAAGCATGGGACCAACACAGAGGATCTCTAAAGGTTAAAAGTGGACTGTTGTAGTTGTTGTTATGGAAGGACAGACTAGATGGGCCTTGTGGTCTTTTTCTGTCATCATGTTTCTATGTTCCTATGTTTCTATTCATGAATGACCTGGAAATGGGAATAAAGAGTGAGATTATCAAATTTGCAAATGACACAAAATTATTTAAAATTGCTAAAAGCCATGAGGATTGTGGAAAATTGCAAGAGAATAAATTGGAAGACTTTCCTTTCATAATTCTATTTGCAGTCCTTTGCATTGTTAACCGCTCTTATGCTCCATCCTGAGCCGTATATCAAGAAAGTGAATAAAGATAAAGATATTCTCCGTGGACAGCAGGAAAAGTCCTCACAACCCACCTACCTCCCTTTAGAGTTGTATTGTATTCTCCCCAGCTATTATATTAGACCGAGGTCAATATGGTGCCTCAGCGGTGGGCAGGAAGGCACACAAATACACAGGGAGCTTCCAAAGGCTTCTAGAAGGCACTAGGAATACTCCTGCATGAAGCTATGTCACATGACATCACCCATACACGAGGATATTTCTTGCTGTCCACAGAGAACATCTGCTACAGGTGAGTGAAAGCATACATATTAGTATGGGGTACCATATACTATTAGACTGAATAAATCTGAGAAAGAGTTAATTTTGTTCAGAACCTTGCTTAGAAATAAAACTTCATATATTAGCTTACTAGGTGAAGGTTTACATGTCCTGAAATAAAGAAAGGGCACGTTGTACCCCAGCCTCTCTGTCTCAGGGATACCAGATAGCAGTCTCAGGGTGATTAGCTAAAATACTTTCAGGGTTAGTAATTAGTAATTAGTAGATATCAAGAAGCGCTCAAGGTTAGAAAATATCAAGTATCAGGAGTAAACAATTATGTCAATTAGGTCATTCTATATCTTGGAATCTTGTATGTCTCTTCATAATGGCCTATGTAACAGTAAACAATTATGTCTTGGACTTCATTTATGGCTCCACATTGACCCACACCGAATAAGTTGACCTACAATATGATAAACATACATGACGTATAATGATAAAGTGAAATTATGCTGTATCATCTACAAAAGCCTTATAAATAAAGTGAACCATGGCTGAGAAGTTAGAGTAAACAGGGAGAACGTGTGTCTCTCAGTTTCTCTCCCCAAAGCTTTGGTGTATTTTCTATAGAACTGTGTGTATTTATTGACTATTTGATAACCTTCCCATTGTCTGTGAATGTAGTTCTTTGTAGCTTCAAGAGCCCAGTGAGGTTACTGGTGAGGGGAGAGTCAAGTAAGCTCTTCAGTTGGTGCCGTGACTCATCTACGGATTTCAACATTCCTGGCAAGGAGGGAAGGTGTTTTGTGAGTATTATCTGGTGCCAGCAATGAGCAATCTGTTAGGTGAACAGGTGTGGTCTCAGTTGTGTTAATGGCATGTTGAAGCTATGAGTTTAGCTCTCCAGAAAGGTAGCCCTTCTTATTGTATGCGTGAAAAGTATGGCGATAGGGCTACTACTTATGTTGTGCACTGGCATGCAGTAACTATTAATAATGTGCTGTTACAAGTTTCCTTTGGAAGGAACATTTTCTGTAGATAAGCTTTGTTATCTGAAATGTGCTTTGCAGACTAGACACAGAAATATGCGATGCTCATGAAGGGCTAGTGTTTAGTTGGTGGCAGTGAATGGCACATAAATTGAGGAATGAATTGTTTGGATTAGTGAATATTGATAAGACGAGTGAACCACAGGTTGGTAACGTCTGGGCAGAGAAAGTCCCAGCCATTTTTTCTCTAGAGTATGATGATGCAATTGAAGCTGGAAGTGTTCCAGGTGTATTTCCGTCGTCTTCCCCTGTCTGTTCTGAGAATTATGTAGTTTCTGAAGGGAAGATAGTCACTCGTTTAGCGAAATTAAAATATGAGATAAGAGATAAGTTAAGAATATTGGGAAATACACAGATCACAAATTTTGGGACTTGCAATGTGTCCCAGCTCAGAGAAATGAATGACCTTCTTAGTCATGAGACGGAATGTACCGTACGTATCATAGAGTCCTTAGCAGAAACAGTAAGAAATAATATTTCTGCTACAAAGGAATTAGGTATCTCTAGTAAATTTGTTGATGTTGAAAAGGGTCTGAATAAGCATTTTATGACCTATAGAGAGAAATAGTTCATGTCCTACTTGGGCTGCTTTAGATAATTTGCTTAGAACTGCATTCTATAACCCAGCTGATTTTTATTCAGTTTGTGACGTACCTTGTGATAGCTTTCCAGGAGAAAACTCAAAGTGATAATTTTGTTTTAGTGGTTAAAAAAAAAAATGATTTTCTGTTAAAATCACTTACAGTAGTAGTAGTGCACTTATAGCAAACCTGTGAAAAGAACTGGTTGAGATTACACATCTTTAAGGCAGGATTCACTAATTATTTTTATAAATGTTTAGTCCCGTGAGTAAAGGTATTTTCAGTACAACTTTAATAATAGGTTGATCAGCTAGAACAGCTGCTGTAAGTCTGAAGAACAACTGATGTAAGTTTGAAAAAGTGCCTGGTGCAGTGAGCTGACATTTAATGTGAAATGACTGAGTCGCTCGAGCTGACGATTGCTCAACCTTCCAGGAGCGAGGGGAGGGGTAAGATTGGAGCGCGAGAAAGTCATAGGAATCTTCAGCGAGACAGTTCAGATAAGCTTGTCATTGAACTTTTGCAAGCAAAGAAAAAAACTGTTCCTGGAATCAGAGCAGGGGGATGGTCAGAAGAAATGCTTTCCCTGCTACTGTTCAGCTATATTCTTTGCAGATGTCACAGCTATTCATCCTGATCTCGGAAGGCTTCTATCTGCTCTGTGGGCTGCCCCAGGATCGTTGTCAGTTGTGTTTCTGTCCTCTGAAGTGCTGTTTTCCTGCAGATGCAAGCATCGTTATCTTGGAAAACTTTCATCTACAGTGCTGGGATCAGATATCGGATGCCTTTCGTTCCGCCTGTGTTATCATCATTTCCAGACACGTGTATCCTGCAACTTCGTTATGTGAGACTTCAACTCTTTCTGTGTTGAAAGCGAGACTGTCTGTGAAAGTACGGTAAGACATAGACTTGTGCAGTTCATAATGTGATTTTGCCAATTTCTCCCTGGGCTTTTGTTGTGGATTTGCGATTTGCTTTTGACTTGGCAAGGAGAAAAAAAAAATGCAGTTTTGTTTTTATCTCCTCTTTTTGAAGGTTAGTCTTGCATATTTGCAAAGGCCCTAGAACCTGCATTATCTGATAAGAAACTCAACCATTTCTTTTTAGTTTATTATGTGAATAATTTGTTTGTACTGTAAATTGAATTTTATATATTACTGGTCAGATTTCTTATATTATATAGCTAAGTCAGGTTTGAGGGTTAAATCTGTCTCAACTGCAATTTGTTTTTTTTTAATATGTTGTTATTGTTTAGCTTCCTCCGTTATCACAGTTGAAGGTTTGTTTTTGAATACTACAATGTACTGGGCAATGCGCCATGTTTTAGATGTAAACATGTACTGGGAAGAGTGCCATGATTATTGTAAACTATTCAAATTATTTGTGGCTATTTCTGATGTCTGTTATCTGTGTGCTTTGTAAGTCTTCACGATTGGTTGTAAACCAGAGCAAACTAATGAAATAACTTTGGGACTCCCGCAATGGCTATATTGTTTAGTAGCAGTATTTTTCTTTTTACACTTGAAGCTGGTTTCTGGTTCTGCAGTGACGGCTAGTAGACAGACTTGCCAATGAACAACCATTTTGTAGACACGTGAAAAGAAAAACGGCAAGCTGTTTTTCCAGCGTTAGTGTTACTGACTTGCAGTATTTAGCACTGGTTAAGATGACTTTATTTTCTCTTTTATCTCCTTTTGAAGATACTTCTTTTGAAACCCAGCTTTGAACTTCGTGACGTTTCGGGCAGCTGGGGAACGGATCATCTGTTTATTTGCCCTGCTCATCTTTTGTTTTTTTTATTTGCCTTGTTTTAGCAGGAGACGTTTTACCGCTGTGGTCTTGCAATATGTCTTTTGGTTATTGTTTTTTGGTACAAAAGTAATCTGTTTCAACCGTTTCAGGACTAGTGCTGTGGGGATATTGTAGGGAAAGATATTAAGACTTCTGCCTGCTGCATTCATTTTATTTTATTTTGATTTTGCAACTTGTTTTGGTATCTGTTCTGTATCAGAGGAGGGAGGTGATATTTCTGATACAGCCTCCGATTGAATAAAAGCTTTTCCTTTTTAGCCCTTATGGCGGTGTGTGTTTCCCCGGACACTATTTGAAATAATTAATGAATGCCGTGGCAGTTATCCCAGACACCCGGTGTTGCGCAGCGCTATCTTAACTTATTGTGTACGGTTGTACTCAGCTTGTTTGTTTTCCTTTTATTGCAAGTGACTTCTTCTTAACGAGATGGCAAGTACTTTATATCTGGGATCTGCAGAATTGTTTTAGCAGAAGTGAAGTCACCAGATTGGGTCCTGCTTAAGCCTGCATCCGAAGACACTCCCAGCTCCGGAGTTCCTGATCCATGTCGTGTGTTCCTTGGTGGGATATTCAGCTTGTAAAGTGAGAAGACATTCCCAACGAATGCATCTTATACGGTGGCCCCCTCACAAGTCCAGGAAGTGGCTTCCTGTGTCGGTGAATCAAGAGTTGCAACGCAGAGTCTTATTGGACAAATAGTGAAATTGAAGAAAAGGACTAATTATAGAATTGGAGGTTCAGTATAGCAATCGTATATCTCTTCATCATTTTAAGAAGTGTATTGGGAAGAGTAGATATATATTTAGTTTGTCTTAGAATATTTTTGAGAATATTTTTATTGCTATGCATATTGGCTATGCATAGTTCCTAATCTGGTCTTAGATGTGCTATGGCAATTTATTAATGAAGCAGTATTGTATTCAGAATCATGAGGATGTTAGAAGGAATATCCAAATATTTTTGAGGCACACTTACACTTGATGGGAAAAATATTTTAAGTTATCAAAGTTTGTTGCTTGTCTTCCAACAGTGACAGCTCCTCAGCATGGAGGTCTACCAGGAGTTAGGCCTAAGACCTTTAAGGAGTTTTGTGACATATAGTCATATACAAACACAAATACAAACACAGAACCTAGAATAATAAAGATATAGGTATGAAGAGCCTATGTACAAGTTCCTATATGTCAGTAATTTACAAGTAATGTCAGTTAATGGGAACCAAATGTGTAGTTCTAGCTACCCCTTTTTTGGATGCCTCTAGTTCGGATCTAGACATACCTAACCAGAGTTAAAGTGAAATAATTTAATGGTCATGCCTCAGAGGGCTTTTGAGTAATTGTATGCAGAATATATCTTGTCCTCTGTGAGTTTCTGAATCTCACATCTTAGCGGTTCAGCATTTTTGTTGCAGCTCATCGTATTTGTTTACAAGCCAGACATTGCTGTTATCTGCCTCTCTTCAATATTATCTGCTTAGTAATTTAGTTTTTGTAGTTTGGCAAAAGTAGAGCATTTTTTTTTTGCATGTCTGTTCAGCTCCTTCAATCTTTTGTTCACCTGCTGTAGTTCGTGTAGGCTCGCCCCACGACAGCCATGTTTCTTTTTCTAATTGCAAGAAGGGCTGCAGATGTTTTTTTCAAGTTGTCCACATTGTTTCTGCATTGTTAATTTTGGACTGTGCATTTAGGGATTTTCATGTGCAGAATGATCACATGAACTTTGAGGTTCTTGCATGTTTTTCTAAAACTGTGAACTTTCTCTTTGCACTTCTAATTCTCTTTCTTAACCTCTCCAAACACTGGTTTACTGTTTGGTATATTGTGAAACATAGGGGGATGTTTACTAAAAACCGGAAATGTGCGCGCCGCAAAAGAGCGCACGGAAACGCGGCACTGAAACAATAATAAACGCGTTTAAACGCCCCGCACACGTGCGTATCATCCCCGCAAAGTTGCGCGGCACACTAACGGGCCCTGTACAAGTGCGGGCCCGCAAATGTCCGATAGAGGCGTGGAACGGCTAAAGGAGGGCGGAGGAAGGCTCCGGAGGGGCAGAGGGACGGGGTCAATGGGTGGAGAGTGGGAGGGGAGAGGCTCCCCGCACAGTATCGGGCCCGAATTTGCATGTAAAAACTACCGCGAGGGAAACACTCGCGGTAGAAAGCATTTAAAGGGAAGAGAAACCATTTCCGTCAGCAATGTACAGGAAAACCGGGGAAACCAGCAAAACGTGAGCAGTGTGATACATGTGCACAGCACAAAAGTGCAAATAAAAATAGAAAATGACCACAACAGAACTATTAAAAATAGTAATTCAGCTGGGGAACAGTTATAGTGATGGGAAAATACAGAAAACACACCCAGCAAAGCTCCAGAAAAAAGAAATGAATTTTGGAAGGGTTTACGGAGCGGAGACTCTTCCAAAAAACATTTCCTTTTGTGGAGCTTTCCTGGGAGTGTTTGCTATGGTTGCCCATTAATATCACTGTTGCCCAGCGTGGTGATATTTTGTCCCCCATTTCCCGTGGTCATTTGCGGGGTTTATGTGCACATTTGTCACCAGACAGGGTGCATATGCCCACAGTAAATTTGCGTAGAGCAGGGTTTGTGACTCCATCCTGCCAGGCTTACTACCTCCAGGGGCTGCACTATCTATGTGGCCATAGTGTGATGCAGCAGACAGAGTCAGTACCTCTAGGACCAGAGGGTCAGAGGTTCAAAGCCCAGCTGGGGCACTTGCCAGCCCAGTCCCCATATTTTACCCACCACTAAACACAGATAGCACAGACACCCCTGTATTGCAGGGGACATAAGCATGGGGAAAACACCCATATTTTACCCAACAACGCACACACACCACAACAATGGGCATTACCCACAGCCAAGTACCCCAAATGCAGTCCCGTACTGCCACATTCCAATCAGGTCACCTGCTTTTTATGGGAGAAGCTCATGCCAGCATGTTGGCGGATGAGTACATGTGGTGCAGGGGGCAGTGGCTGCTAGCGACAGAAGACAGAGGCCTAGCCATGTGCAGGCTGGCACAGTCCACAGCAACAGACAGGCCCTGCCGGATCCACAGTCATGGACTATCCAGAGAATTCAGCCAAGCTGTGGCTACATGGTGGTGCAGTGCACACAGACAGTGCATGCAGGAACAGAAGGTCATAGGTTCAAAGACCAGCTGGGGCTACCTGCAATCCTGCCCACATATTATCCCCACAAATAAACAATGACAGTAAGGACACACCTTTGGTGACAAGGACATAGGCAATGGTAATACGTCTATCTTTTACCCCACTGAGCACAGACACCATGAACAGGGGCAGAACCTACAGCAGAATCCCCCAAATGCAGTCCTGGTGGGCCACACACCAGTCAGGTTCCATGCTGCCACTCATACAAATGCCTGTGCTGTATATCTATGCACCACCCCCACGGCATGTAGATGTAGCTCATGCATATTCATGAGGGACAGCAGGAAGACCCGAACAGTGTGATGCAAAACTGGGCTGGAGTGGGGAAGCGCTGCCGTAAAGCAGCAGCCAACAGGGGCAGACACACCCACACCCACACCCACAGGCCCCATTGGCCAATGTCTCCTGTAGAGGCAGAACATTGGACCCTGCGTGCATCTCCCAATATCAGCACCTGCATACCTTAGCAATGTCACCCTACACCTGAGGTACACAGCTCTGAAATGTTTGCTAAGAGTACAGGCTGATAGATATCCCTACGTTACGCACATACTGCTAGTTGACCCCATCCGAACAATCTGTTTGGTGTCTGCGGTGCGTGCTCCAGGCCTGGCCTCTGACGGTGTTCACCACCCTGGGGAGTGACCCCCAGCAGTACTGCGTACCATATCCATGCCTGTGCCGTGCCCAGGACCGGTGTGGTGGCCAAGGCTAATCACCCCCTCAATAGTAGCACAATGCTGGCATAGGTGTGGGAGTGTGTGTGTCTGTCTATACCAGGGGTGGGCAAACCTGGTCCTGGAGGGCCGCAGACCAGTCAGGTTTTCGGGATATCTCTAATGAATATGCATGAGATATATATGCATTAGAGATATCCTGCCAACCTGACTGGTTTGTTGCCCTCCAGGGCTGGATCTGGAGACCCCTGCCTTACACCTCTGTCATTTAAGATTGTGAGTGGACAAGGTGCAGATGTCCAAGACATCAAAAAGGTTAGATAGAATTTGTCACAGTCCTCCTCACTTCTCACCACCACCAAGAAATTGTCTATTAGACAACTTTTTGGTGGTGGTGAGAATCGAGGAGGAATGTGACACATTCTATATACCCTTTCGATGTCTAGGACATCTGTATCTTGCCAACTCATGATCTTAAATGACAGAGGTGTAAGGCAGGGGTCTCCAAATCCAGCCCTGGAGGGCCACAAACCAGTCAGGTGGGCAGGATATCTCTAATGCATATATATCTCATGCATGTTCATTAGGGATATCCCGAAAACCTGACTGGTCTGCAGCCCTCCAGGACCGGAGTTGCCCACCCCTGGTCTATACAGTGTGTGTTGGCTGCAAACACCTTCCCCAACCCACACTGCCAGCACTACTGCCAGTATTGGCCTGCCAATGTGCATAATGAGCAGCAATGTACCATGGGTATAGGTCAGACATGGTGGGCTGGCCAGGATGCATCTGCATAGGGCACTGGCTGTGACATTGTAGTGCCAGGCCACCACCTACACAGACAGGGTGACCTCTGTATGTGCTGCTGGGGGAGCACTCTCACCCTGAGTGTGCAGTGATGACAGCATGGCTAGGCACCCCCATAGTGCTGTATTGTGTTTCTCTCTTGTGATATATATGGGTTTCCTGTTGGGGCCTCCTCACAGAACTCTCTGCTTGTGTGTGCTGCCACCCCAGTTTTGGATGCATGCATTTCCATCAGGGCTAACCAGCAGACTGTTCACAGCTGGTATGTGTCTTGATGGAGTGCCTTGCAGGGTGCAGCGGCTGATGGCTTGCTGCAGGTGAATATCAGATAGTGCTGGGGTGCATCTTTGGATATCCAGGCCTAAAGTCTGTCTGATATTGTGTTATGGATGTGTGTGGAGCTGCTTGGACTGCCCTGTATGGTGTCTGTTCCCCAGCAGGACTGGGGTTTGATGGTCCACTTTGCTGCCATGGGGGGGAGGGGGGATGGTGGTTCTATTGACCACCTAGGGGTTCTTGGGGGTTTCCACTAACTGAGACAGACAGAGATATCCAACATGTTTCTGCAGCACCTTCCTATCTCACAGGTTAGTACTGTTTTGGAGCTCTGTCATGGCCTCATCCAGCCATGGCTGGTGTTGTGGACCTGGTCCTGGCCGCCATATCACACCCTCAGGGTGAGCACAGTACCCGCACAATGTGACGGTGTGTAGCTACTCTGTGCTGGTAGTCCACCTGCTCAGGACCCCCTACCAGGCCGAGGTGCTGTGTGGGTGCACATGGACAATTCCCCCTACCAGGCCGGGTAGCTGTTGGGGTGCATTCCCCATCTTGTGTGCATCTGTGGACAGCTGATTTGCATGTGCAGTGCATCATGGGTACGGGTGGCCTAACCCTATCCTGTCTACAACAGCAGACTGTCTGTGGGGTGACGTGTAGGCTCTCTGCAGCCAGCCAGGGGCTTGCTGTCAGCTATAGAGCCGTAGCCCAATGGTTATGTCACTCCCTGTACAGCCAGAGGTCATGGGTTTGAACCCACAGTGGGGCCCTTTGATAGGGCTGTCCACAGCTTTATTTTTATTTACTGTACATATGTCTATGCCGGCAAAACCACACACAGCTTACTATACCCATTAGGTGCCTCTGAGGGTGCTTTATAGGGCGCCCTATAGGCCACCTTATGGTTGCCATCCATATAGGGTGCACTATACATTATCCTGTGTCGCAACATACATGGTGCCCTATAGGGGACATTCTAGGGTGCCTTACGGGCATCCGTATGTTAACACACTGTGAGAGCGGGTTTACTAGTGGTGGGAAATAAAATATAAATGGAAGGCCACCTACAGCACTCCTTGCCATGATACATACTGCCCCAGCCAGCCTTGTTCACTGGGCACTGTGAGAGGTTGAACTCCTGGCCTCTGCACCATTGGTCAGTGTCCTAACCATTGTGCTGTGGCTCTGTTCCTGTGTTTGTGCATCCGCACGCAGCCTTGTAGCCATCAGCGCACCATCTTGTGGCGCACTAAATTAACAGCGCGCCGCCTTATGCCGCACAACATGGATATGCCCCTAAAATAATGCCTCAGCCAGCTGTCTTCAATGGGCACTGTAGGGAATTGAACCCATGATTCCTGCATGAGTGGTCAGTGTCTTAACCATTGTGCTATGGCTCCGTTCCTGTTATTTGCACATCAGCGCGCCACTTCTCCCTCCCACTATTGGACTGCCCCCTCATACATCAGCGCGCCGCCTTCTGCCCACCGGCTAACCGCCTTCTGTTGCCCACATTTATCAGCGCACCGCCTTCTGCCACCCAAATTTACCAATGCGCCGCCATCTGCCGCCCACACTAAACAGTGCGCCGCCTCATGCCGTAATAAAAATAACAGTGCGCCGCCTTCTGCCGCCCAAAATTAATATGCCTCCTAAGCACTTTTGCCCATAAATGTTGGTGCCTCAGCTGGTCTTTTTTGTTGAGCGCAATGGGGGTTTGAACCCCTGGCCCCTGCACCATTGGTTGGTGTCTTCACTGTTGTACTACGGCTCTGTTTGGTTTTGCAGCAGCGCCCCACTTAGCCTTCCCACGCGCTAATGTGGGCCCCGCACATTAGCGCGACGCACACACGTACGGTTCGGTTTTTTGCTTTTTTCTGCCTGGCCCGCCCACTCCTTTTATGGCACCAGCACACTAACGGGGACCCGCACAGCAACGGAGTTTAGTAAACATACCCCATAGTCTTCTAGTATTTTATTTTTGTTGAGCTGATTTTGTATTCTCCGATTTGAGAATTGATGTTTCGGTTAGTATTTTTATAGTGCAGAGTTTCTCAGAGGTTGGTTAGGTGCTTGAGATATAGCCCTGGTGGATACCCTATAGTGAATTGATCTCAAACAGATCTTTAGGCAGAAAAATAGGATGTTTCCCCTCAGGATGAAGTCATAGTGACTGCTCTGTTTTTTTTTACTGAGGCAATTAGTGTGTATTGCAAGGTCCAGTAAATATAGTGTCAGCTTATGCAGTCAGGAACTGAATGATTTTTAGATTTTTCCTAGCAAAGGAAAATACTGTATGCAGAGTACTAGTTGATTTTTGTTGTAGTATGCTTGATACTAATGGAAAGATAGTGAAAGGCCTATTGGATAAAGTCAGAAACAATACTTTTGTTCCAAGTGAGAGTTATGTAAATTTCTTTTCAGCTCTCACTGATTCTTGGTCCTATTCAGTATTCAGGCCTTTGCAAGGCCTGTTAGCATCTTTGCTTGGTATTTTGGGATGTTTCATTTTAGCAGTATTACTCCTCTATGTACTGACAGTTGTTTCTCTGTGTCAGCACTGGTTTCTTTCCACCTCTTCACCTTTCACAGCTTTCTAGATAAGAAGTCAGTAGGATCACTGACCCCTGCAATAATGTTGCAGATTGGCCCAGAATCCAGTTGTATTTCCACTTCAATGGCAATATATGAGTTTCCTTACTTAGAAATGATTCTTTCCAGAATCAGAGGAGGGACTGAAAGCATATATATTAGTATGGGGTACCATATACTATTAGACTGAATAAATCTGAGAAAGAGTTAATTTTGTTCAGAACCTTGCTTAGAAATAAAACTTCATATATTAGCTTACTAGGTGAAGGTTTACATGTCCTGAAATAAAGAAAGGGCACGTTGTACCCCAGCCTCTCTGTCTCAGGGATACCAGATAGCAGTCTCAGGGTGATTAGCTAAAATACTTTCAGGGTTAGTAATTAGTAGATATCAAGAAGCGCTCAAGGTTAGAAAATATCAAGTAACAGGAGTAAACAATTATGTCAATTAGGTCATTCTATATCTTGGAATCTTGTATGTCTCTTCATAATGGCCTATGTAACAGTAAACAATTATGTCTTGGACTTCATTTATGGCTCCACATTGACCCACACCGAATAAGTTGACCTACAATATGATAAACATACATGACGTATAATGATAAAGTGAAATTATGCTGTATCATCTACAAAAGCCTTATAAATAAAGTGAACCATGGCTGAGAAGTTAGAGTAAACAGGGAGAACGTGTGTCTCTCAGTTTCTCTCCCCAAAGCTTTGGTGTATTTTCTATAGAACTGTGTGTATTTATTGACTATTTGATAACCTTCCCATTGTCTGTGAATGTAGTTCTTTGTAGCTTCAAGAGCCCAGTGAGGTTACTGGTGAGGGGAGAGTCAAGTAAGCTCTTCAGTGAGTATGTTAATTTGACTTATTCCTCTATCCCCTTGACCCTCACTGATCTCTCCATTTTCTTTCTCCGCCATCCACCATTCTTCATCTCTTTGGCATTTATTGCACTCTGCTCCCTCACCCCTTTACTCCTCATTGTCCTTGGAAGTCTCTCCTCCATTTTTGTGTTCCTCTCTCTTTTTGGCCTTCTCTCTGTTTTTCCCATTGTTTTCTTCTCCTTTCACTCTCTATTCCCCTCACGTTTGCAGACTCCTTTTCTCTTTCTCTTTCAATCTCTCCTCCTAACATTTTTTCTCTCCTTCCTTAGAACCAATAAGAAGATTTGTGTCAAGTTTGAAGGCACATGTGATTCTCCAGGAATTGAGGTAAATTGCAGATTTAAAAGTCGTTGTCTACAGCACACCCCATTATTTAGATCTTAGAGGAAAGCATTTGAGGCCCACAGGCCGTCAGTAGCTGGGTCATGTGGCAGCTCTAGTAAAACAAATGTTGTGATTTGTCTGGATAGATTTCCATGTGGTAATTCAGGAGAACCTGTTATAGGGACTCACCAGGTAGTGGGATCTTTTCCTTGTCTCTTTTTCATCCATTGGAGCTGAGAGATTTCAAATAGGATGAAAGATAGAGGGGAGAGTCAGTAGGGGTGGGGGGCGATGCACAGGAAGAAATCTAAATGTCTGAGGAAAGGGAATAAGACTTCAGTATAAATCGTTAATAAGGTCTCATCTTTATCTTTATTGAAACCTTAATATACCACTTACATAAAAGCCTCAAAGCGGTTTACATTCATTGAAAAATAGAGGCAGAGCTGCTTTGAAAAATAAAAGGACACCAACAAATGTAGACAGGAAAGGAGATGAGAATCAGAGAAAAGAGCAGATAGTGACTGCGCTGCAGCAGGGACAGGAGAGGAGGGGATTTAACATCAGCGGGGGGCTGGGGACAAAGGGGGGGTAGGGGGTAGGTCGAAGGCAGAGCAGAAAAGGTGGGTTTTTAGTCTGGCCTTGAAGGTGTTGAAGGAGGGTTCCAGATGGAGAGAGGAGGGGAGCGAGTTTCAAAGCCGGGGACCCAGGAAAAAGAAGGCTGAAGAGCAGGTGGATTCTAGATGGGCTTGGGATGGGGAGGGAAGAAACATGCAATTGGAGTGAATGGACCTGAGTGACCGATGCGGGGTGTGGAGGTGAACCGAGTCAGCGAGATAGAGAGGGGTACCAGTGTGGATTGACTTATGGATGAAGATGAGGAATTTATATTGAATCCTAAAGGGAATTGGGAGCCAGTGCAAATGTACGAGGAGGGGGGCGATGTCATCTGAATGGGAGGCGTGGGTCAGAATACGAGCTGCAGTGTTTTGGATGAGTTGTAGATGACACAGTTGGGATTGAGGAAGGCCTGCGAAGGAGATATTGCAATAGTCCAGACAAGACATCACTAGCACTGGTTGATTGAATAACGACTCGGTATTTAAAAGGACTTATCTAGGTAGAAGCAGCTACTGATCAGATAAGACCCGCCGAGAAGGATAATTGATAGGCAGCCTCCAGAAAGTGACAGGGCGGTCTGCAGGCAAAGCTGGGGTGGAGGTAACATTTATCCATATAAAGACGGTTTCCAGCATGGCAATCTAGAAAATAATTGCTACCCGTGAGTGCAGAAAGTGAGCACTCCAAAACTGATGCTGTCACCCACTTGGGTACAAATGACCTTGCTAGAAACAGCAGTTCAAAGGGACTTCCAGACTCTGGGAGAGAAACTCAAGCCCATTGCTAACACTGTAGCATTCTCAGTTCTACCTGTTCTTGGTAAGGGGGCAGAAATGTTGCATCACATAGACAACTTTAATACATGGCTCCAAACCTGGTGCAAACAAGAAGGATTTAGATATATAGGCAACTGGGGAAACAGATGGACCAACAAGAGACTATACTACATCTCTCCATCACAGGGAAAAGGATCCTAAGTGAAAAATTCAGGCAGTATGTGCACAAGCATTTAAACTAGGGAAAAGGGGTGACAGATGGAAAACAAGTCCAGGATGTCACTCCCAGCATAAAAATAATAACATTGGAAACAGCCACACTAACAACCCACACATCAATGGCAAGTGGGAAGAGGTGTTTAAAACAAAATCCATGCAAAATACAGGCAAGCCAGTCAAAAAATGCTGGAAAGCAATGAGCACATATGCTCGAAGCTTAGCCAACAAAGCTCCTGATCTGGAAGCCCTAATGGTAGAAATGGACTTGGACATTGTGGCCATTACAGAAACATGATTTAATGAGTCACGTGAATGGGATATAGGCATAACTGGGTTTAATCTATTTAGGAGAGATAGAGAGGGCAGAAAAGGAGAAGGAGTAGCCCTATATGTCAAAAGTGATATTAGTATTATACTACTGAACATTTGTATAGTGCTACATGACATACACAGTGCTGCAAAGACATGTAAAAGACAGCCCCAGCTCATCCGAGCTTACAATCTAGTCAAGACAGACAACACAGTAGCTGTAGACATGGGATACAGCTAGGGGGAATGCTAAAGAAACAAAAAGGAGATTAGGTAAAGCAAGATCCAAAAGCGGCAGCGAAGAGGTGAATTTTCAGCCTGGATTTGAAAAGGGTCAGAGAAGGCAGTTGACGTGTAGATTCAGGTAGTTTGTTCCAGGCATAAGGAGCAGCAAGGTGAAAGGAGTGAAGTCTGGAGTTAGCCATAGAAGAGAAGGGTACAGATAGAAGCAATTTGCCAGAAGAGCAGAGTTCCCAAAGAGGGGTGTAGGGAGAGGTAAGGAAAGGTTGTGAGGAGCTGCAGAGTGAATGCACTTATAGGTTAGCAGAAGTTTGAAATGTTTGAAAAGGATGCGGAAACAGAGGAGGCGGAAGATTAGCCGCACAGCAGAGTGGTGAACAGATTGAAGGGGTGAGAGATGATTCAGTGGGAGACCAGCAAGAAGTAGGTTACAATATTTATTTATTTATTTATTCTTTTCTACTATACCGCCCCTTCCAGAGATCAAGGGCGGTTTGCAGGGAACAGTTAAACAATTTTATATAGTTTTACATGGAACAGTAGTTGGAAGTATATACAGTTAAACATTGTAAGCAACTGTGTCAACAACTATTTACAAAGAACTATCAACATATATTACAATGAACAATAAACAAACCTATCTTACAATCAATCTTGTGTACGTTCTGGAAGCTATTTTCTTCTTCTTTTCTTACATAATACATCTCTCACTTGGTTTGCAGCTTGTCGTGCTGTGAGGGCTTGCGTGCATCAGTGATGCTGAGAGCTAAACTATCGGTAGTTTAACTACTGGCAGGGTCTCCCAAGATGGACAGATCTCAGCTGAGGTGCCAGACCAAGACAAACCACCCATCTGGGCAGCAGCAGAATGGGACAGTGTTGACGGCGGAGGATCACATTTTTGTGACAACGGCAACAACACCAAACTTAAACTGCGCGGAAGAAAGGCCCGGCAATCTACTTCTGTATCTTGCCATGAAAACCCAATGGATAGTTACAACAAAACAAATTGTGCTATGGTGCTGGAAGATGAGACCCCCAGGTCAGAAGGCACTCAACTAGCTACTGGGGAAGAGCTGAAGACTTTTCAGAGTAAAGCCAGCATTTATGATGTGGTTGGATCAAAGCCCTCGGGAAGTCTGACTGCTGATGTAGCTGCGCATGAAATGAGAGTCAGAAGCTGTAAAGATGTCTTACACATTGGAACATGGAACGTACGAAGCATGAACCAAGGGAAGTTGGAGGTGGTCAAGAATGAAATGGAACGTGTACAACTTGATCTGTTGGGTGTCAGCGAACTGAAATGGACTGGCATGGGGCACTTTGCATCAGATGATCACATGGTCTACTATGCTGGAAATGAAAGACAAAGAAGAAATGGTGTTGCATTTATAATAAAGAAGAAACTTGCAAGAACTGTAATGAAATACAATGCAGTCAGCGAACGCTTAATCTCTATTCGTCTACGAGGATTGCCTATCAACACAACTATAATTCAAGTATATGCCCCAACAACAGCTGCTGAAGAGAATGAAATTGAAGAGTTCTATGAACAAGTACAAGCTGAAATTGACAGAACATGCAAACAGGATATCCTGATAGTCATGGGTGACTGGAACGCAAAGGTTGGCAACAAAGAAGAAGGCAAAGTAGTTGGAAAATATGGACTTGGCAAAAGAAATGAAGCTGGAGAAAGACTGATAGAATTCTGCAAGACCAATGATCTATTCATCTCAAACACCTTCTTCCAGCAACACAAGCAACGACTGTACACATGGACTTCACCGAATGGATTATATAAAAATCAAATTGACTACATATGTGGAAGTCAACAATGGAAAAGCTCTGTAACATCAACAAAGACAAAACCTGGAGCTGACTGTGGTACAGATCATCAACTACTAGTATGCAAACTCAAGCTAAAGTTGAAAAAGAGCAAACCACTCATGAATGCAGCAAAATATGACCTTGAGAATATACCACTGGAATTTAAAGACTGCCTGCAAAATCGATTTGCTGCTTTAGATACAAATGACAGAGCTCCGGAAGAGTTATGGAATGACATCAAGAAGGTTGTGTTGGAAGAAAGCGAGAAGTCTCTACAAAAGGTGAAAAAGCAAAAACGGCCAAAATGGATGACGGAAGAAACTCTGAAAATTGCCCAGAAACGCAGAGAAGCTAAAGCCAGAGGAGAAAGAAAGACAATCGCAGAACTCAACAGAGATTTCCAACGTGCAGCAAGACAGGACAAGGAAAAGTACTACAATGACACTTGCAAGGAAATAGAAGCAGAAACTATTAGAGGAAGAACAAGATCGGCTTTCCTAAAGCTACGAGAGTTAAAGAAAAAGTTCCAGCCTCGAATTGGAATGTTACAAGATGCTCAAGGTTCTATGTTGAATGATGCTGAGAAGATCAAGAAAAGGTGGAAGGAATATACAGAGTTTTTATATGATAAAGATCAAGTGGACCAACAGCCGTTTCAACCTGTACCTTATGATCGGGAACCATTGGTGATGAAAGAAGAAGTTGAAGCAGCATTGAAAGCCTTATCAAAGAACAAAGCACCAGGCATTGATAGCATTCCCATAGAAGTATTGCAGCAATCTGATGCAGCTGTTACCGTACTCACAAGGCTCTGCCAAGAAATATGGAAGACAACATCATGGCCAACTGACTGGAAAAGATCTGTGTTTATACCAATACTAAAGAAAGGTGATCCAACTGACTGTGTTAATTATCGCACAATCGCTCTGATCCCACATGCCAGCAAGATTCTACTGAAGATTATTCAAAAGAGACTACAACCATACCTGGAACAAGAACTACCTGAAGTGCAAGCAGGGTTCAGGAAAGGGCGAGGAACGAGAGACATCATTGCGGATGTGAGATGGATCCTTGAAAAGACTAAAGAATACCAAAAGGATATCTATTTGTGCTTTATCAACTATAGCAAGGCTTTTGACTGTGTAAACCATGAGAAACTCTGGACCACATTAAGAAGCATGGGTATACCAGAACACCTGATCGTACTCTTGCACAATCTATACATTGATCAAGAAGCTGCAGTTCGAACGGAACAAGGAGAAACAGAATGGTTTAAAATAAGCAAAGGTGTAAGACAAGGCTGCATACTTTCCCCCTACCTGTTTAATTTAAATGCAGAACAAATCATCAGAGAAGCAGGATTGTATGAAGACAACAGAGGTGTGAAGATTGGTGGAAGACTCATCAACAACCTTCGCTATGCTGATGATACCACATTACTGGCTGAAAGTGAAGATGATCTGAAACATTTGCTTCTCACAATCAAAGAACATAGTCTCAAAATGGGCCTGCACCTTAATGTAAAGAAGACAAAGATCATGACAACTGGCATAATCAACAGGTTCATCGTTGAAGGAGAAGAAATTGAAATTGTGAACAACTTTAACCTACTTGGATCAACTATCAATAAAGAAGCAACAAGCAGTCAAGAAATCAGATGACGCATTGCTCTTGGCAGAATGGCTATGAAAGACCTAGATAAGATTCTCAAGAGCAGAGATGTCTCTCTCCATACAAAGATTCGACTTGTTCAAGCCATGGTATTTTCAATAACATCATATGGATGTGAAAGCTGGACAGTGAAAAAGATAGACAGGAAGAAAATTGATGCCTTTGAATTATGGTGCTGGCGGCGAATACTGTGTATACCATGGACTTCGACTTTCATACTTTGGACACATCATGCGAAGAGAGAGATCATTAGAGAAAGACATTATGCTTGGCAAGATAGAAGGTCAACGCAAAAGAGGAAGGCCAGCAATGAGATGGATCGATACAATAACAGCAGCTACGGGTACCAGTCTGTCAACAATGAGCCGCCTGACTGAAGACCGAACACAGTTTAGGATAGCTATCCAGAGGGTCGCCATGAGTCGACTCCGACTCGACGGCACTTAACAACAACAACAACAACAATACATACTGGGAGGGAGGGTTAATAGCGGTGGTTCTGTCGGGGTTAGTTGTTTGCGGGTTCAGGAGGTTGGTGGGATTGTTTCTCTGACTGCTGGGGTGTGGCTCTTGGGAGGTAGGGGATTTCAAAATGTTCAGTGAAGAGGTGGGTTTTGAGTTCTTTTCTGAATAGCTGAAGGTCCTTCATCATCACAATAGTCTAGATGGGAGGTGACTAAGGAGTAGATAAGGGTCTTAGTAGTGTGTTCAGAAAGGAATGGGTGAATTTTGTTGATGTTATAGAGAAAGAAACGACAGGTTTTAGCTCAGTTGGATCTGTGTTGAGAAGGAGAGAGAGGAGTCAAAGGCAACCACAAGGTTGCAAGCTAAGGAGACAGGGAGGAGTAGAGCGTTATCCACAGAGACTGAGAAAAGAGAAGGGGAGAGGAGGGTTTAGGGTGAAAAATAATAAGTTCAGTTTTGGCCATGTTCATTTTCAAGCAGCAGTGAGACATACAAGCAGCAAAGTCACAAAGAGACCCTGGCCTGGATTACTGGAGAGATTTCAGGTGCAGAGAGGTAGATCTGGGAATCAGTAGTGTAAAGATGGTACTGAAAGCCACGGGACTGGGTATGTAGAGAGAAAAGGAGTGGACCCACAAAAGATCCTTGGGGTATACAAACTGAGCACAGGATAGCAATAGAGGAGGATTCACCAGAACAAACACTGAAAGAGTGATGGGAGAGATAAGAAGAGAATCAGGATAGCACAGAGCCCTTAAAACCAAGCAAGGACAAGGTATTGAGGAGAAGGTTGTGGTCAACAGTGTCAAAAGCAACAGAAAGGTCATGAAGGATGAGAATCGAGTAAAGCGTCTTGGATTTAGCCAGGATCAGGTCGCTGGAGACCTTGGCAAGAGCTGTTACGGTAGAATGTAAAGGACAAAAGCCAGATTTTAGAGGATCCAAAAGGGCTTGAGAGATGAGAAAGTTGAGGCAGTTGCAGTGAATCACACGTTCAAGTACTTTAGAAACAAACGAGAGGAGGGAGATGGGTCAATAGTTAGAAGGACAGGTAGGATCTAATAAGGTGCGACCACAGCTTGCTTGAAGGCTGCATGTACAGTTCCAGTGGAGAGCAATAGGTTTAGAATATGAGAGATGGAAGAGGCAACCGTGGAGGAGATGGGACTTAGGAGATGGGTGGGAAGGATCAGAGGAGCTGGTAGTGAGTTTGGAGGAGAAAAGAAGGTGTGTGGTTTCCTCCTTAGAGGTCATAGAAAAGGAAAAGAGGATAGCAGTGGTGGGGGGGGGGGGGGAAGCTGGGAGTGAAGAGGGGGAGGAGGCGAAGTAGCTGATATCATGGAGGGTGATCTTGTGGACTTTGCTATGGAAATAGTCAGCCAGGGTTTGGGCAGAAATGGAGGGAGGGGTTGGAGGCAGAGGCGCCTTGAGGAGCGAGCGGAGAGTAGTAAAGAGACGGTGAGGATCAGAGGCAAGAGGGTTTGTCAGATGGACATAACACTCTTGTTTGGTGAGAGCTATGACTGACTGGAAAGGGAAAGCATGAATTTGAAGTGTAGAAAGTCTGCAAGAGTGTGGAATTTGAGCCAAGTGAAGGGACATGTGATCATATTGGGTGACTTTAATCTATTCAGTGTGGATTGGAGTATTCCTTCTGCAAATCTGGAAAGAAGTAAAAAGATTGTGTTCAGTTTTGGAGATCATATCTCACAAAGAATATAAAAAGATTGGAAATAATTCAGAGGAAGGTGGTCAAAATGATTTGAAGCCTGTGTCAGAAGACTTCTGAGAAGAGACTTGAAGATCTAAATATGTACACTCTGGAGGAGAGGAGGGACAGGGGAGATATGATTCAGATCTTTAAATACTTAGAGTATTATTGGACAAACAAAGCACTTCCAAAGATGAGGAAGCTGTAAAACTAAAGGGCATAACATGAAGCTGCAATGGGTAAACTGAAAGGCAATGTCAGGAAATACTTTTTCACTGAAAGGGTGGTGGATGCTTGGAATGCCCTCCCGATGGAAGTGGTGGGGGCAAATACAGTGACAGAATTCAAAATGGCATGGGAGAGACACGGTGTATCCCTTTATAGCAACAGGATAAAACCAAAATAAACATAGCTATCACTTATATATGAACAAATAGGGGGGACTTCCACGGAGTGGTGGGTACACCTCTAAACAAAGGCATGGGGAGGGGTGACCTGCTTTTCTGGGGAAACATTTCCCACAACCAGTAAAACTAAAAGGATTCTCGCCTGTGTGGGTTCTATGATGCGTCACTAGATTTGCTTTAATGAGGAAACATTTCCACCAATCAGTACAACTAAATCGTTTCTCCCCCATGTGGGTTCTATGATGCAGCACTAGCTGTGCTTTTCTGGGGAAACATTTCCCACAATCATTACAACTAAAAGTTTTCTTGCCTGTGGGTTCTATGTTGCGTAACTAGATTTGCATTCATGATGATACCTATCCTACAATCTGTACAACTAAAAGGTTTATCCCTCTTGCGGGTTCTATGATGTTGCACTATATGTGTTTTTGTGAGGAAACATTTCCCACATTCAGTACAACTAAAGGATTCTCCCCTGTGTGGGTTCTATGATTCCACACTAGTTGTGCTTTCATGAGGAAATATTTCCCACATTGAGTACAACTAAAAGGTTTCTCCCCATTGTGAGTTCTATGATGCAGCACTAGTGCTTTTCTGGGGAAAATTTCCCACAATCACTACAACTAAATGGTTTCTCCCCTGAGATTGTTGAATTTTCCTAAATCTCCTATTATTTCTGCTTCAGAGATGGTTCACAAATATTTTCTGGAGGAGCTTAAACTTCCTGGAGATAATTTGCCTCCCATTGTGAGAGCACAGTATTTGTCTGTGGGCCCTGGCTCTCGTGGCTCCGTTTCTGAGAATCCGTTTCAAAAACCCGGAGACCTTACTGCGTTTCAGGAGGACTCTGTGGAAGTGGTCACTGACCGGACAACCTTTCTTTTAACCATGGCTCTAGAGCTGGATAAGTCATTAGTTCTTCGGGCTTTCATTTAGAAATTTCAATGTAACTTTCTTATGCTCAAAAGTTTATATGTTTCCTGATCTTTCATGTGTAACCCAGCTGAGGAGGAAGGAATTCCTTGGTCTAAGACCTAGGGTCCTTTCTCTAGTGGGGAGTTTTGTTTTACGATTTCCTTCTCTTGTATGATTACTTACAAAGATAAAGTTTTTCTTTTCTTTGAGCACAGTCACCTACTAGATTTCCTGGTAGCTAGGGAGGAAATTGTGGTGAATACTCTCATCCTTGCTTTAAATTTTCTTTTTTCTATTATGATGTTAAATTTTACCTGATGCCACTAGTATTGCTTATTATTGTGGTCTAAAAATGATGACAGATTTTTCTGTATTTTTTCTTATGCTTCTCTTTGAATATAGTGTACCATCTTATTTCTGTTATTCTTGTTTTACTTAAATGTGAAATTAATTAAAAGTTATACATTAAAAAAAAAAGTTTACTCCCACATGTGGGTTCTATGATGCAGCACTAGTTGTGCTTTTCTGGGGAAACATTTCCCACATTCAGTACAACTAAAAGGTTTCTCCCTGTGTGGGTTCTCTGATGCTGCAATAGATATGTTTTCGTGAGGAAACATTTCCCACATTCCGTACAACTAAAAGGTTTCTCCCCTGTGTGGGTTCTGTGATGCCGCACTAGATATCTTTTTGTGAGGAAACATTTCCCACATTCAGTACAACTAAAAGGCTTCTCCCCCGTGTGGGTTCTATGATGCTCCACTAGTTGTGCTTTACTGGTGAAACATTTCCCACATTCAGTACAACTAAATGGTTTCTCCACTGTGTGGGTTCTATGATGCTGCACTAGTTTTGCTTTTGTGAGGAAGCATTTCTCACAATCAGTACAACTAAAAGGTTTCTCCCCCATGTGTGTTCTTTTATGCAGCACTAGTTGTGCTTTTATGGGGAAACATTTCCCACAATAAGTACAACTAAAAGGTTTCTCCCCCGTGTGAGTTCTATGATGCAGCACTAGATGTGCTTTTCTGGGGAAACATTTCCCACATTCAGTACAACTAAAATGTCTCTCCCCCGTGTGGGTTCTGTGATGCTGCACTAGATGTGTTTTCATGAGGAAACATTTCCCACATTCAGTACAACTAAAAGGTTTCTCCCCGTGTGGGTTCTATGATGCAGCACTAGTTTAAATTTAAAAAAAAGTTTTCTCCCATATGTGGGTTCTATGATGCAGCACTAGTTGTGCTTTTCTGAGGAAACATTTCCCACATTCAGTACAACTAAAAGGTTTCTCCCTGTGTGGGTTCTCTGATGCTGCAATAGATATGTTTTCGTGAGGAAACATTTCCCACATTCAGTACAACTAAAAGGTTTCTCCCCCGTGTGGGTTCTGTGATGCCGCAATAGATATCTTTTTGTGAGGAAACATTTCCCACATTCAGTACAACTAAAAGGCTTCTCCCCTGTGTGGGTTCTATTATGCAGAACTAGTTGTGCTTTTCTGGCGAAACATTTCCCACATTGAGTACAACTAAAAGGTTTCTCGCCTGTGTGGGTTGTATGATGCTGCACTAGTTTTGCTTTCGTGAGGAAGCATTTCTCACAATCAGTACAACTAAAAGGTTTCTCCCCCATGTGTGTTCTTTTATGCAGCACTAGTTGTGCTTTTATGGGGAAACATTTCCCACAATAAGTACAACTAAAAGGTTTCTCCCCCGTGTGAGTTCTATGATGCAGCACTAGTTGTGCTTTTATGGGGAAACATTTCCCACAATAAGTACAACTAAAAGGTTTCTCCCCCGTGTGAGTTCTATGATGCAGCACTAGATGTTGTTTTCTGGGGAAACATTTCCCACATTCAGTACAAATAAAAGGTTTCTCCCCCGTGTGGGTTCTATGATGCCTCACTAGATATGTTTTCATGAGGAAACATTTCCCACATTCAGTACAACTAAAAGGTTTCTCCCCCGTATGGGTTCTTTGATGCACCACTAGATATCTTTTTGTGAGGAAACATTTCCCACATTCAGTACAACTAAAAGGTTTCTCTCCCCTGTGGGTTCTGTGATGCCGCACTAGATAACTTTTCGTGAGGAAACATTTCCCACATTCAGTACAACTAAAAGGTTTCTCCCCCGTATGGGTTCTATGATGCAGCACTAGATATTTTTTCGTGAGGAAGCATTTCTCACAATCAGTACAACTAAAACATTTCTCCCCCGTGTGGGTTCTGTGATGCTGCACTAGATATTTTTTCGCGAGGAAACATTTCCCACATTCAGTACAACTAAAAGGTTTCTCACCTGTGTGGGTTCTATGATGCGTCACTAGATCTCTTTTCATGAGGAAACATTTCCCACATTCAGTACAACTAAAAGGTTTCTCTGCCTCGTGGGTTCTGTGATGCCACACTAGATATTTTTTTGTGAGGAAACATTTCCCACATTCAGTACAACTAAAAGGCTTCTCCCCTGTGTGGGTTCTATGATGCTGCACTAGTTTTGCTTTTGTGAGGAAGCATTTCTCACAATCAGTACAACTAAAAGGTTTCTCCCCCGTGTGGGTTCTATTATGCAGCACTACTTGTGCTTTTCTGGGGAAACATTTCCCACAATAAGCACAACTAAAAGGTTTCTCCCCCGTGTGGGTTCTATGATGCAGCACTAGTTGTTCTTTTCTGGAGAAACATTTCCCACATTCAGTACAAATAAAAGGTTTCTCCCCCGTGTGGGTTCTATGATGCAGCACTAGTTGTGCTTTTCTGGGGAAACATTTCCCACAATCAGAACAACTAAAAGGTTTCTCCCCCGTGTGGGTTCTATGATGCTCCACTAGTTGTGCTTTTCTGGGGAAACATTTCCCACAATCAGTACAACTAAAAGGTTTCTCCCCCGTGTGGGTTCTATGATGCTGCACTAGATGTGCTTTTCTGGGGAAACATTTCCCACATTCAGTACAACTAAAAGGCTTCTCCCCTGTGTGGATTCTATGATGCAGCACAAGTTTTGCTTTAATGGGGAAACATTTCCCAATTTCAGTACAACTAAAAGGGTTCTCCCCTGTGTGGGTGCTATGATGCGTCACTAGTTCTGCTTTTCTGTGGAAACATTTCCCATGTTCAATACAATTAAAATGTTTCTCCCCGGTGTGGTTTTTAAGATGCTCCACAAGTTGTGAGCTTCTGAGGAAAGATTTCTCACATTCAGTGCATTGAAATCTTTTCTCACTCCTGTGGACTTTCTGGTGCATTTTTACGGATTTCTTAAGAGTGAAATTTCTTCCACATTCAGGACTTGTAAAAGATGTAGAAGGCCTCTCTGTTGGGTTAGTTCCCTCTGCTGTGTGTGTTTTCAGCTGGCTTATTATGCAATTGCTATGATTGAAACCGCTCTCACACTCAGTAGGTGTAAAACGTCTCTCTTGCGTTTCAGACTTTAGGTGGAGTGCTGGTTGCACCTTGTGTGTGAAAGAGTTTCCCCATTCTTCTCTCTTCTCCTCTCTCTTCTTTTCCTGTGTGACCCCGTCACCTGCTGGACATAAAAAGAAGGCACTAATCACGTGTTGGTACCACAGAGGTATTTCTGGGTCTCCTGATCCCAAAATCCCTGCTCTGAGATTATCCCACATCTCTGACCAATCATCTGTGAATAATGTGACAGAGGGAGAAAGTTAATCTCTTACATGATTTCATTACATGATCTCTTGATGTATCTCCTTTCATATAAAATGGCAAAGTAATTTGCATTAAAATTAAAAAATTACAAACTGGCCAGTATTCAAGGCACCTTCTATATGTAAACAAAGAAATTTGATGGCAGATAAAGTCCATATGGCCTATCACTTCTGCCCTTCCATACCATCTTTGATTCTACTCTCTCCTTCTCTGCAGCATCCAAAAGATAGCTAAAACCTGTCGCTTCGATCTCTATAACAACATCAGAAACATTTGTCCCTACCTTTCTACACACATTACTGAGACCCTTGTATAGCACTACAAGAGATACGCAGCGCTGCACAGACACATGTAAAAGACAGTCCCTGCTCATCAGAGCTTAAAATCTAGTCAAGACAGACAACACAGTAGCTGTAGACATGGGATACAGCTAGGGGAAATGGTAAGGAAACACAAGAGATCAGGCGACTCAACAAGTGGTAGTGAAGAAGTGAGTTTTGAGCCTCAGTTTGAAAAGTGCCAGTGAAGGCGTCTTATGTACAGACTCAGGTACTTTATTCTAGGCATAAGGAGTAGCAAGACAAAAGGAGCGAAATCTGGAGATAGCAATTGAAGAGAAGGGCACAGATAGAAGAGGTTTGCAAGAAGAGCAGAGATCACGAGAAGGAGTGAAGGGAGAGAAAAATAGAGGAAAGGTAGTGAGTTGCTGCAGAGTGAATGCACTTATAGGTCAGCAGGAGTGGTAGTTTGGCAATGAAGTGGCGTGAGAAGATTAGCCACTCAGCAAAGTGTTGAAGAGATTGAAGGGGAGAGAGATGATTTAGAGGGAGACCAGCAAGGAGCAGGTTACAGTAGTCTAGATGACAGATGACAAGTGTTTTATTATCCACAGAGACTGAGAAAGGAGGTAGGGGAGAAAAGGGTTAGAGAGAAAATATGAAGCTCAGTTTTGGCCATGTCCAATTTCAAGTGGCGGTGAGACATCCAAGCAGCAATGTCAGAAAGGCAGGCAGAGATGTGGGCTTGGATTGCCAGAGAGATTACAGATGTAGAGAGGTAGATCTGGGAGTCATCAGTGAAACGATGGTACTGAAAGCCTTGGGAAAAGATGAGTGCACCAAAGGAATGGGTATAGAGAGGGAAAAGGAGTGTGTCCAAGACAGATCCTTGCAACTGAGTGTGGGACAGCAGCAGAGGAGGATCCACTAGAAGAAACACTGAAAGAGCAATGGGAGAGATAAGAGGAGAACCAGGACAGTACAGATCCCTTAAAATCAAGCGAGGACAAGGTATCGAGGAGTAGCAGTAGTAATATTTTGGAGGAAAGATGGGAGAGAGGAGATATAGCAGAGATGTTTAAATATCTCTGTGGCATAAATGATTGAAAGCAAGCTCTGCAATGAGGGGACAATTTATTTTATATATTTAACACTTTTTTAAACCGCTTTCTCGTACAATCAAAGCGATGTACATTAAAATAAACATTACAGAGAACTCAATGTCTAAACTTAGGAAGGGGTGGCATGCAGGATTTGCACAGAGGCAAAACATATGCATTGCAACATATGTACAAGAGTTAGATATTCTTTTAGGCAGGTGAGATGAGGGGCAAGAACTAGGTATTGTCTCTGAAGTGATCGGTGAAAAGGAAGGTTTTGAGATGTTTTCTGAAGTCCTTTAAGTCCTTGGTTGTCCTGACCATCACTAGGACAGAATTCCAGTTGGTGAGTGCCACTAATGAAAGAGCCCTCTTCGTTGGTGTAAGAACTAGGAGTTGAAATGGTGTCTCTGGTGCTCTGTCTCTTAGGTCTGCTGTTTAGTTTTGTGCATATCAGTTCCTGTAGAATTCCAGCTGATGTGTTGTTTCTTATCTTGAAGATAGTCAAGGCAGTTTTGTATCTGGAAGTGAGGTAATTGGTAGCCAGTGAAGCTGATGTAAGAGCGGTGTTATCCGATCATGTTTGGCAGATCCTGTGATGATGTGGGCAGCCTTGTTCTGGGCTGCTTGCAAGAGATGTGTGGTTTGAGTTGGAAAACCATGACAAAGGGAGTTACAATAATCTAGCATAGGAATTATAACTGCTTGATAGACCGTGCGGAAGTGATCAGACTGAAGAGGGGTTTTAGTCTTTGGATAATAGCGAGCTTTTGGAATGCATACCTGGAGGTTCTGTTGATGTGGGCTTGTAAATTTAGAAAGTGATCAAGGGTGATAACAAGGTAGCGTACTTCCTCTTTTACTGGGATTAGAGTGTCCATAATGGAGACCTATGATGGGGGGTAACAGAAGAGTCCCTTGTTATGAATAGCGACTCAGATTTTTTGAAGTTGACTTGGAGATTATTGGAAGTCAGCCAGTTGCTCATCTCCTGTAGACATTTATTGATAGCTGCATAGTCTGGCGTGTGGAGATGGATAGGGGAATAGACCATGATATCATCTGCATAAATGGCATAGTTAATTTTGTGCTGCAAACTGGTTGTAAGTAGGAAGGGCAGGCAGGGAAGACCCTTGCAGGACTCCTTATGTTGTGTTGAACAGAGTGGAGGTGTTTGAACCAACTTTGACATTTTGTTGTCTGTCAGTGAGGTAGGATTGGAACCAGTTGAAGGTTGTGCTGTGAAGTCCAATGTTAGTTGGTTTAAGAAGATGCTGTGTTGTGCTGTGCTGTGTGTCGAAGGTCAAAGAGATGTCAACAAAGATGAGTTGGAATCCAGTTTTTTGTCGTTTCCTCTTAGGAGTATGTTGAACAGATGTATGAGGAGAGTCTCAACACTATAATTACGATGAAATTCACATTGGTGTGGATCCAGAGAAGCATATAGGTCAATATGGTCTTGCAGTTGTCTCTGCGTCACCTTTTCAATTATTTTGGATAGAAAGGGCAGGCTGGAAGTAGGATGGAAAGTTGCAGGATCAGAGCTGTTGTTGAGTTGTTTTTTTTGATGAGTCGGATGTTAACTTCTTTGAGAGCAGGGGGCATGTATCCTTGAGATAGGGATGAGCTTATGGTGTTGTGGATGCAGCTGACAACTTTGTCCTTGACTGATTTGATCCACATGACCAGGCAGGGTTCAGAGGGCACTGTACTGCGCAGCCACCCTGCATGATTGCAACCCTACTCACTAGATCACGAGACATTCTGCAGATGGAAGGTGTACATACTCTGACTAGTCAATCTGTATATAATTAATCAATCTGTAAATAGATGTGCTCTGACCATGTCACCTGTGACAGCTAGCTTCCCTGTACATAGTTCCCTTGTCAGTCCCGTTTAGAAACCCCTGTTCATTGTAAGTCCAGTGTAGGTCCTGCCGGCACGGCACGAGTTGTTAACTGTAAACCACACTGATTCTAAAGAGCGTGGTATAAAAAAGACATTAAATAAATAAAATTAATTAATTAATAAATTAAGGTAGCGATGATGCGGAATATTTGCTCGTAGATCAGTACCATTTGTGTTTGATGTTGGGTTCTGCAGTTGAGGCATTGGAGGTGTTTAGCAGTGAAGTTCTTAAAGGTGGTTTATTCTTGTTGATGAGAAAATCTGCAAAGATCTGGGGAAGGATAGTGTCTTCTTTGTGGGATGGATTCTTCATGAGCATGGACAATTTCAGATAGCTTTCGAGGCTTGTTGCTGACTTTTAAGGTTAGTGTGGCATTCTCGATTGTGCTTGTTGATCAGATCAATGTAGTCTCTGTGTTTTCTGGTATTGAAGAAGGGTGGCTTGTGACTAGTCGTGCTTCCATTTATGTTTTAGCTGGAAAAGTTTTTGTTTCTTTTTTCTTATTGCCTCAGAATACCATGGGGCGGATTTGGATCTTTCTTCTCTGTTTCCAAGATTTGGGTGGTAAGAAGACTTCACTGCTGCATTGATGGTGAAGTTCCAGGTTTTAATTGCCTCATTTGTATCTGCAAAGTACTGGGGGAGGCTGGGAAGGATATCTTTCAGGAATTGGTCTTGGTTATATCCTTTAAATCTTCTTTCAGAGTTGGGTATTCTCTGTGATTTTCCTTGTTGGGGGAGGTCAGTCTTGAAGTGTGTAGCATGGTGATCTGACCAGGGTATTGGTAGGGCAAGAGGGGTCATTATGCTGTCCTGTGAGTGAAGGTTCTTTGGGACAAAGATGAGGTCCAGAGTTGAGCCTGAATGGTGAGAGGGTACCTTGAGGATTTGGCAGAAGTTATGTGATTCTATTGCCTTGTAAAAGTAGCTTCTCCTCTGCTAGGTGCGAAGCTCAGGTTTAGATCGCCTAATAGTATAAGCAGCTTGTGAGGAGAGCTGGCCAAACATATGGCTTCGAGGATGTTGCATGTTTCTTCAGTGGGAGCATTTGGGGCTCTGTAGGTAAGACAAATGCCTAGATATTTGTTTTCTATCGTGATTAAGTCACAGTGTTTGTGGCTTACAGATTAGGATATTTTAAATTTAAGATCAATTTGCACAAGGATAAGTGCCCCACCACCTCTCTTGTGGGTGTGCGGGCAGTTGAAGGCAGTATGGGATCATGGAGTGATCTCAGATAGAATGACCTGGTCAGTGCTTTATAGCCAGGATTCGGTGATGCAGAGGATGTCAGTCTGGGTGATATTGAATATAGCCTATGATGGTGTTTGTTTTGTATCTGATGGAACTAGCATTGATCAGTCCAATGTTAATTGGAGTGATTAGTGTGTGTAGGGTGTGGTAACAAGTTATGTGAGTGTTGGTTTGAATTCTTATTAATCTGTGGGTTTGCCTGTTGACAAGCTTATGGGGGTTCATCCATATGTGCGGTTGGCAAGGAATGTGCAATAGGGGAGGTTGTAGGGTTCTTGTGGGTATGTTTATGGTATAGGTAGCTGCTGAGGAGTGGCAGAGTAGGAACCAGAGGAGTAGAAGGGTATACAATACTAGGTTGGCTGGTAACATTGGATTCTGTGGAATTAAAGCAGTTTTATGCTTTTTGGTAGAATCATAGAAGGGTAGAGGTGGGGCTCTTTCAGCAGTGAGTTCCATTTCTGATGAGTGGTACTTACAGTTTGTAGTTTTCTTTCTGAAAGAGTGTCCTGATACAATCCAAGGTGTCTAGGAGATGTGTGGGGTGAGAGTTGCCTGCTTGTGAATAGATCTGATACGGATGAGGTCAGTAGCGAGGTCTTCGAGGTTGTTGAGGTTTTTCGAGGTTTTTGGGCCTAGTGTTGGCAGCTTTTTGTTTGGGTTGAGCTGATTTTTGCATACCTGCCTGTATTCCATGCCTAAGGGCGATGTGAAAGGGCTCTCTGGCACAGGCCCAACAGGCACGGATGCGCCAGATGGCGCTTCTTTTTTAAAGTTGCTGTGGTGGGCCCTGATTCATCTTGAGATGTAGAATGGGAGGGGTTTCAGCCTCCCGCTCTCTTTCCTAATGCCGATCGGGGCTCTGGATCCGAAGGTGCAGTCCTGCAGCGCCTGATGGATGAGGGTGAAAGGGGATAGACTCAGGAATAATAGGCGGAACTATTTCTTTATGGAAAGAGTGGTAGATACCTGGAATAAACTCACAGTGGATGTATTAGAGATGAGGATAGTATCTGAATTCCAGAAAGGAGGGAACAAACACAGATGTGCTGTGGAGAAAAATATACATGAGCACAACAGGAGGCAATGTAGAACTGAAGATATGATAGACTATTTTATTTTTTAAGTAATGTTCTAGGATATTCCTCAAGGGATGAAGTTATAGGAACCATCTATATATGTATGGAGTAAGGTAGGACTGTTCTTATGGGAACCTTGAACCCAGTACCACAGAGTTCACCGGACTCAACCCCACTCCGCTCTGCAGGTTCTGTATCTAGAGTTGAATTATATATTGATTATTTATAAAATGCTGATTATTGTACCTAGTGGGTATTGGGTGTTAATCTGTCTGGAAATTGCTATGTAAGCACATTTTCTAGAAGTGTCCTATCCCTGGAACCTGGAAGAATGGTAGATACAGTATAATAGATCAGCCTTACAGTCGCTAGAAATGCAGATGCAGTTGTACAGTCCTTACCCAGGGAGATCAGAGTCTCATAATTCTCCTTCATCACCTCCCAGTAAAGCTCCTTCTGCCCTTCATCTAAATACTCCCACTCCTCCTGGGAGAAAGAGACAGCGATGTCCTCAAATGTCACCCGCATCTGAAACACAAACCAGAAACACACTCAGGGACACGTGGAGGTGCTCAGAGTACATTAGATGTTGGCTGGCTTTATTCTCCTCCCCTAGAAATCCAAGGGAGCTCTGCATTTAAAACTTGTAGGAGCAGACCCAGAAGCTTTTACTGGTCTCCAGAGCACCGGGGGAGGCAGCACATTGACGGCAGATAAAGACCAGTATGGTTCATCTAGTCTGCTCAGCAAGGCAGCAAGAGTTGGTGCACCTGCCCCTCTGTGAAGGTCACCCCTATTTGTTGATACACATGAGATAATTATGTTTATTTTTATTTTATCCTATTGCTATAAAAGTATCCACTGTGTCTGTCCCATCCCATTTTGAATTCTGTCACTGTATTTGCCCCCACCACTTCCTTCAGGAGGGTATTTCAAACATCCACGATGTAGATTTCTTTAGCCTTTGAGAAAATAGTGGATGCAATATAAGAATTACCTAGCTTTTTTTTAAATAATAGTTCAAATTTTCTGCCTGTATTAGAAAAGTAGCTTTATAAGAATATGTTTGGCCTGTCTATGTTCTGTTAGGTAACGACTGCTCTGCAGGGTCTTTGTCTTAGGAAGTCAAACTCGTAGCTTACTGCCACTTATTTCTCACCTTCCCTCCCCTCATCTACCCCAGGGCTGGATGTTCTTAGTCGCCTCAAGACACACAGTCGCTTGTCCTAACTTTAGACCACTGCTATCAAGCTACGACTTTCGGTCTGTCATTCAGGCATTGATCACCCCACACTTTGATTATTGCAAGAGCATTTTCCAGGGCCTCTCCAAACAGGCAATAAGCCAGTTACAGATAGCCCAACATGTGGCTGCCAGAATTATTTGGAAATTTAATAGAACTTAATATTTCACACCCATATTATATGAATTACACTTGCTGGCAATTTATAGCTGTATAAAATGATAATTACACTTACCTGGTAATTGTAGTTCCTTGAATGACGACAGTTCAGTCCTCAACCTCTGGGTAGTCAACCTCCTCCTGCAGCTTGGAGACTGGCATGTCAGAATCATGACATCACTGGATATAGCCTGTCATACACTCCCATCAGCTCCAGTGTGAACTATTTAACAAAGCAGACTCAAAAGAGCAACAAATAAGTAGCAACCATAATAACACGTTAACGTAACCATTGTCTAACTATTAAAACCTTTCTTACACCCTTCCCTGCCAAGCCTTGAGACAGAGCAATGAAAGAGTTCAAAGGAAACAATATGCAACTGTACTTCCTTAAGTACCCCTGCAGCCTGCTACTAGGCCATACACCCGAGTGGGAATGAGGACTGAACTGTCGTCACTCAAGGAATTACAATTACCAGGTAAGAGTAATTATGATTTCCTTATCGTTCCTCCAGTTCAGTCCTCAACCTCTGGGAGTAACAGAGCAGTAATCAGTGGGAGGGACCTTTCCAACCAGCACGTAACACCGCCAAACCGAACCTAGCATCCTCCACTGCTGCCACGTCCAACCGGTAATGTTTACTGAATGTATGCAACGACGACCACGTCGCCGCCCTACAAATGTCCCCTGGTGGAACTAACCCATACTCCGCCCAAGAAGAAGCCTGCGCTCTAGTGGAATGAGCTTCCAACTGCACCGGCACCGCTCGACGCTGGAGGAGATAGGCGGATGCAATCGTCTCCTGAATCCACCTCACAATGGACACGTTCGCTGCCGCCTCGCCCTTGCGCACTCCTCCGAACAGCACAAACAACCGATCCGATTTCCTGAACTCTTCAGTCACCTTCAAGTACTGACGCAACACCCTTTTCACATCCAAACGACGCAAGCTGCAGTCGGAATTGCTCCCGTCCAACGTGCCCAACACTGGCAAGGACACCGACTGATTTATATGAAATGGAGAAACCACCTTTGGCAAGAATGATGGCACTGGGCGCAGTACTCACCTTTTCTCTAGAAAATGACAAAAACGGTTCCTGGCACGACAACCCCTGCAACTCCAAGATTCTTCGAACCGAACAGATGGCCACCAAAACACAGTCTTCAACGTTAAATCCTTCACAGAAGCCCGACGCAACCGCTCAAAGGGCGGCTTGGCTAGAGCCGACAGCACCAAATTAAGATCCCAAGGCGGCACCATAACTCTACAACGACGGTCATAACTGAGCCACTGCTTTAATAAATTGCAACACATCAGCATGCGAGCTGAGCCCAACTCCTTGGATCTTACTGCAGTAACACGAAAGAGCAGCCAACTGAACCCGCAAAGAGCTGGTCGCCCGTCCCTTATCAAAACCATCTTGCAGAAAACTCAAGATCGAGGGAATGGACACCGTGGATGCTCGAAGCTGTCGGCGAGAAGACCAATCCTCTCGCCAGATTCGTACATACGCTAGAGACGTGGAGCGCTTCCGAACTTTGAGCAACGTAGCTACAACGCTGGTGCATAACCTTTCTTTCTTAGCCGAGCCCTTTCAATGGCCATGCCGTAAACGAGAATCGATCCACCTGAGGCATGAACAGAGGACCCTGGAGCAGCAGATCCACCCTGGTCGGTAGTCGCCAGGGATCCCCGTCCAAGCGTCGCACCAGATCTGCGTACCACGGCCGTCTTGCCAATCTGGCGCCACCAGACTCACTCTCCCCGGATGAGCCTCGATTCACTGGATCACCCGACCGATCAACGCCCAAGGCGGAAACACATAGAGAAGACCCGAAACCGGCCAAGGCTGCAGAAGCGCATCCATGCCTTCCGACATCCTTTCTCGCCTCCTGCTGAAGAAACGACTGGCCTTTGCCGACTGGAAGGTCGCCATCAATCCATTATGGGAGTCCCCCCACCGGTACACTATCTGCGCATAGACTTCCGGATGCAGCTCTCATTTCCCTGCATCCACCCTGAACTCTGCTGAGAAAATCGGCCATCACATTGTCCTTTCCGGCAATGTGCGCTGCCGAAATTGCCGATAGCCGACTTTCTACCCAGGCAAACAACAAGTCCACCTCTTCCTCCATGGCTGCACTTCCCGTGCCGCCCTAGTGATTGATGTAGGCGACCACCGCCGAGTTGTCGGACAACACTCAAACTGCACGACCCATCACCAAATGCTCGAAAGCTGGCAGAGCCCGGAAAATTGCATGAAACTCCAGGCGAGTGATCGACCATGAAGCTCTCTAGGGGCGACCACCACCCCTGCGTGAATGTGCTCTCGCATTGGGATCCCCATCCTCGGAGGCTGGCGTCCATCAAAAACGGAAGCCACTCCGGCTGCTCCTGTGGCATGCCCGCTGCTTGCGACGTCGGGAGCAACCACCACCGAAGCGACCGCCTGACTTTGACTGGACACGGAAGACACTTGCTCAACAGTCCCGACTGGTGCGACCACCGCCAGAGAAGTGACCTTTGCAGAGGTCGCATATGCATCTTGGCCCACGCCACCGCCTCCAGCGTCGCTGCCATGGTCCCCAGCACCCGCAGGTAAGTCCAAGTCGAGGGAGCCGGAGAGGACCGTAAAGAGCGAATCAACTGCCTGAGCCCTCGCGCTCACACCCTCCGGAAAAAAGACTTTGCCATTCTTTGTGTTGAACCGAACCCCCAAATACTCCAAGTTTTGAGACGGCACTAAGTGTTTTTTGACTGGGTTGACCACCCAACCTAGACTCTGAAGAAACCGCACTACTTTATTTGTCACCTGCATACTCTCTGCTTTCGGACTTTGCCTGAATTAACCAATCGTCGAGATAGGGATGTACCAAAATTCCCTCTCTGCACAACGCCGCTGCCACTACCACCATTATCTTGGTGAAACGTGCACGGCACCATCACCAAGCCAAAGGGCAGCGCTTGAAACTGGAAGTGCTCCCAAGGAAACGCGAACCTCAGGAACCTTTGATGCTCTGCCTGAATGGGAATATGCAAGTAAGCTTCGGTGAGGTCGAGCGACGTCAGGAATTCCCCCTGACGCACTGCTACAATGACGGACCGCAGCGTCTCCATCCGAAAGTGAGGCACCCGTAAACACCGATTTACGCCCTTCAGATCCAAGATGGGCCGCCATGCACCTCCGTTCTTTTGGCACCACGAAATAAAATATAATACCGACCTATGCCGTAACTTGGCCTCTGGAACCTCTACCACCGCTCCCAGGTGTATGAGCCGCCGTAGAGTAGCCCGAAGCGCCAGTGTCTTCCTAGAGCCTCTGCAAGGAGACAAGACGAACGAATCTCGCACGGGTCACGCCAACTCCAGGGCATAACCTTGACTGACTATCTCCAGCACCCACTGGTCGGTCGTGGTTTGGGTCCAAGCAGGCAGAAACTCCCGAAGTCTACCTCCAATGGAAGCTTCGCCCACCGGACCCGCCTCACTTCATTGCGGCTTTCGTGTCACTGCCGCTGAGCCTGCGGAGAAACCTCTATTCACTCCACGAAAGCCCTGAAGCCCTGACTTCACGACAGGGCTCATCCTCTCTGAAAACTCCCGAAACGTGGCGTGCAAACACCTGCGAAAGTCTCGGAACTGACCCCGAAAGCCCAGCCCGGACTTCCCCTGTTTTGGCTTATCCTCTGGCAGGTGACCACTCTTGGTCTCTCCAAGGTTCTTAACTAAAGTATCCAGATCTTCTCCAAATAACAAACGTCCCTTAAATGGTAATTTCCCCAAACGGGACTTAGATGAACCATCAGCAGCCCAATTACGTAACCATACCAATCTGCGAGCTGCTACCACGGACGCTGTACTATTCGTTAGAGCCCGAATCAAGTCATAATGGATGTCCGCCAAATACGCCGTTCCAGACTCCAACTGACCGAGCTCTTTGAGTTCCTCTTGGTCCAGGTGAGGAGAACGGCGCAGCCGCTGCACCCAGCGCAGGCACCGCCCGTGCCACCCAAGCTCCACAAATTCACACTTGTAAAGAACACGCATCCTGCATCAAAGTACCTGCTTTAACAAAACTGTTCCCCACCTTTTCAGTCCCCATGCAGCATGCCTTTAATGCTGGCCAAGCACCCTTCCACCAGGATTAGTGGTTCTTCCCTTTGTAACCGAACCATCCGCCACCGCTGTGCATCGCACCCGTGGGCGACCCAAAACTTTTCCTTAGCCTTCTCGGCTGGAGAGGATTAAAGTCCTATTCATGGTCCGCATCCCGCCACGCTCAAGCCCGCTTCCTTCGGATGGTCCCATTCGTCCTGTATTATTTTTTCGAAACCACCTCTATGTATTGGAAACACTAACTGTATCTGGTCCTCACTGCCTGAATAACACGGTATTCTCTCTACCTTCTCTGTCACCCGCCAGCCTGAGGCACTATGGTTCAACATTTGAAGAGCCCTCAGAGGATTCAATCTGTGGGCATTTCTTCCTTCTCCGGAATAAGCCCTAATGATCTTAGCTTGGTCCTCAGGCTCCGGGATCTTCACCTTCCTCGCAGATCCACTGGACCTCTTCACACTCTTGCTCACCAGATCGGGCCACTTCAACCTTTCCGACCCCAATCATTATCCAATCCCCGAGAAAACGCGACTGTTGACCCGGCGGTCATTCTTAGGCCACCGGAGGGCCAGGATCCCCCCCCAACTCAGCCACCCAAATTATGTGCCTGATTAAGGGAAGGGGGAACAGAGGCCCTGGGCCAGGCAACTTGCCCTGCCCGGCCACAAGCAAAATGCCCTGGTGCATCAGTCAGACTACAAAATCCGGAGCAGAAGTCCCCCGAGATCCGAAAGACCCGAGGCTTGAAGCATGTCTGATGACCCTGCTGCCTCTGCAGCAAGGGTGGACCCTTGCTTTTTCGGTCCCTTGTGCCAAGACAGCCATGCGAATCCCCCGACGCAATCGTGGCGCCCCGGGAAGCATCTTTGCTTGCAGTCCATTTGCTGTTCGTAACTGCGGAAGAAAGAACTGACCCATCAGCCGCCGGCAAACTCAAGACTCGGCCACCATGCCCTGCCGGGTTCCGCGGACCACACATTGTGGGTGTGCCGCATAAGGAGAAATAGCTAGATACAACCCCCCTGAGAGTTGAGAACTACACGTCCTCACTCAGTCTTTTTTTTTTTTTTCTTTACACTGTAAACTATTTACTATTATTAGCTAATTACTCACTCTTCTTTATTTATTCAAACAGGAAAGTGCTATACACCTTCCCACCCTAACCCCGCTCCCTGACAGACAACTTACCCACCTAAGGTTCTGGAAGTATTTAGAAAGCGCGGGAAAAATCCCCCCCTCTCCCCCCCGGAAACTACCCTCCGGCGAAAAGGAAAGGAAACCACTGAAATACAATATCAAAACAAATTAAGCAAAAAGAAGCAAGAAGGAAACAATTACCGGCCACCAGGAAAACTCCAATAATTTCTGCACGTGCCCCCTTCTGCCGACAAGCAGCCAGGTCCACACGGTTCTGGTCAGCTCCTTTTCTCTTGCTGCAAAATGGCCGCCCGAGCAGATGAAAATAGAAAAAAGGGCGCACAAAAACACTGACACTTGACCAGGAAAACCTGCCCGATAGAGCTCCCACAGTCTAAGCAGCCTAAGACCCGGAACCTGTTTGCAACCGTAAATCTGCCTCCTTCGCAAGCTGCCTCTCTCTACACCCCGCCCATAGCACTCTGACCAACGTCCTAGAGTGCCGCCGGCGTGTCACTTACAGGTTGTTCATGTAACCCTCATTGCAATTCACGTCCGTGCAGCCAGACCCCGCAGTCCCGGCGGCGTCTGTGGTTGGGGCGACGCGGGTGGTTCGGATACACTCCAAAGGCTGGCCAGGGAGCTCTCCTCCGAGCAGTCCGGAGAAGAGAAAGAATGCCCCAAGAAAAAACAGTAAAGCCTGCTTAAACTTAATGAGGCTAGGCAGAGACACAGTGAAGAAGTCTGGGCTGACTTCAAAAACGTTTCCCCGTTGGTTTGTTTTTTAAAGGGCACAATGCCTCAAATGGGAAAGTTAAAGAAATTAACTGAATAGCCCAACTCAACTCTCCTCTATCATCTCCCACTCTACTACTCCTTATCCTTTTCCTCTAGTGAGCCCTGCTAGGCTTCACGATGTTCTCTGTCTGCCTGCATGGAGACTGGTCACCCCTGGGAGCTGATGGGAGTGTACGACAGGCTATATCCAGGGATCCAGATTCAGATTCTTGACTTCCATGATTCTGACATGCTAGTCTCCAAGCTGCAGGAGGAGGTTGACTACGCCAGAGGTTGGGGACTTAAACTGGAGGAAAGATAAGGAAATTACAAGTTACTCA